>VWPU01001360.1:0-78808 GCA_013398955.1 Callaeas wilsoni | reverse complement strand
GTGCGCGCACTTGACAGCGTCCTGCCCCCGCTGCCCCGGCGGGCTGGCCCCGCCACCGCGCTCAGCGGGGCACGGACCGGCCCGCGGGGGCGCTCGGTGCGCGGTGCCGCCGCGCTCCCACCGCGGCTCGGAGTTGCCTCCGCAAATCTTTGGGGAGTTGGGATGTCTTGACGAAGCGACCCCCGTCGCTTCTCGGCTGGGCGGTCGGAAAGCGGGGCAGCGAGGGCTCTGCCGGTGCGCCTCGGCGCTCGTGCAGGAGAGGGAGCGAAGAAGAGAGGGAGGGAAGCAGACTTGGGTGAAATGAATGACTCGGGACTGCCGGTCGCTGATTTTGGGCAGGAAGTCCGGAGGTCTGTTTTGCATATGACAGGCTTTCGCTTTTCAAAGTGGCAAAGAGAGTTGATTGTGTTTCCATCTTGAGAGCGGGCACAAGCCGCCGGGGACTGCACGGACGGGGTCTGACCCCAGCTTTAGAGAGGGAGGGAAGGAAGGAGGGGGCAGGTACTTGTGCTGCGGAGGTATTCCGGGGTTCCCGGTCTGGAAATAAGGCTGATTTCTGAGGGGCCCCGCGGGAGCCGGTTGTCGTCTTCTGGATCGCGTCCTTTATTTTCCTTGTGGTCTGCAGCGCACGCCGCTAATCCCCGAAGGCATTAGGGAGAGTGGGATTTGGCACCGTATGTGGGGAGCGGAGCTGTCTTAACCTTTTTCAAACGACTTCCCTGCTAACGGGGGCAGCGCTCTTGCTAGTAAAGCAGGGAAGCAGAGTACCTGGCGGTGACGCTTCGTTTGCACTTTCTGGCTGCGCTGAGTGGGTGTTTTTATACCTTTGAGTTTTGTGAGCTGAAATTAGGGCTGCGAGCTTTTTCTTTTTCTTGTTTTTTCTTTTTTTTTTTTCCGACTCGAGTCTCTCCGGCTGGAGTTGGAAAAACACTTGAAGGTTTTTCCAGGGATTTCTGCCGCTGTCTCTCTGCGATCCGGAGGGAAAGGAAAGCCTCGAGCTGGGAAGGGGTGCTGACATGTTTACCAGCTCTCCTGCTCCGTCCTGGCATAAAAACCTTTGCTTTCATTTACTCGCCCTCTCGGATATAAAAATCCGCGAGGAGAGGGGAGAGCAGTTGCAGGGGGGCCAATCAAAGAAGTCCGAGTTCCTTCATGGGTGGGTGGCGAGGGACTGAAGGCGCTCTGAAAACCGCGCGGAAGAGGCAGCGTGCCCCCCCCGTTCGACGGCAGGTTTGACGCTTGTGCAGGCGACAGCAGTTTCTGCCCGTGCCCCTCCCGACCGCTGCCCGGGCGCCAGCAGCGCACCCCGGGGCCGCACCGCCCGGCTCCGCACCTGGGCACGGAGCAGCCGCGGATGTGTGCGCCGGTAGCGGGGACGCCCGGGCTCGGCGGCCTCTGGGGACGGCGGGTGGAAGGCGGGGAGCTCCCGGGAGCGGCCACGGCCACGGGAGCGCGGCTGGCGGCCCCGACCCCCGCCCCGCCGGCGGACGGGACCCTGCCGCCTCGCCTCGCACTTCGTGGCACCGTGGGGCTCCCAGCAGTCGCGGCGGATCCTGCCGAAGGGCTGCTTGTGCCGAAATGAATCGGGGCCCGATCCCGCTGCTGCTAAAGTCGGGGAGGACAGGATGAGGCCATTTATAATTAGCTCCCTTCTCCTCCCCTCGCCCCTGGGGGGTGTGAGAGGAGGAAACAATAGACATCAAGTGCTGGGTTCTCTTTTCTCCGTGTGCCTTTTAGAGTACTAAGGCTATGCGGAGGAAGCAGAATTGGTACTGGCTGTCTGATACCATCTGTAATTTTGTTGACAACTTGTTTAATAAAACATTTTATAATTTTCACTTATTTTTTAAAGTTGCTGATCGGGAAACAATACACATGTAAATAAATTATGCATGGGATAAATTAGGACAAAAGCAGTAGGACACATAATAGGGGAGGGATGCAGTGCACGGTGTTTTATCCTCATGTGTCCTTCCTGACAATGAACGGGAGCTGAATGACATTTGCATTTCCTCTGTCTGCGTTTAGATTGCATCTCAGAACCCACAAACGCCCCCTACAGAAACCGGCCACACAAAGGTTTTGCTCCGAGATGGGGGACAATGTAGAGACTGAGAAATCCCAGCTCAGGTATCAAGCAGCGTCTTGTGCGTGCTTGTGCGTTTAAGAGTGTCCAATATTCAGTTTGTCTCTGGCACTTGGACACACATGTGGCCTTGTTCATGCTAGACTAGTCTCTCTGAATAGTGTATTCCAGTACCTGAGCATCTGTGGGAATGCATTTCATAGAATAGCTCAGTGCATGGAGTCCCTTATTAATGATTGGTTTCTCCATACTCAACTTGCCTCTTTCTCTGTCCAGCGCTCTCTTACCACTTTCTGGTTCTCTTTTGGTGCTTTCATCCCTTTGCTCTTCTCCCCTTCACTTCCTCTGGTGAGCCAATCAACCTGACATGACTGCCTGTTATTTCTGCCGTTTATTAGCTTATTGTTTACCAACATGGTGCTACAGACAAAAATATCTAAGTTTAACAGATCTGCAAGGTAAAGGTGGCAGGTGTTTGGACAAGCACATACTTCTTCATCTGTAGAAATGGCAGCATTCTGACAGCTTTGATGGGAGAGAAGTGGATTCGAAGTGCTGAATTTGTTGTTGTTGGTTTTTTCCCCCACTAGTTTGTGCACATATCTCCATGTTTTTTGTTTCTGTCTTCTTCTCCTTTGGATATTTTAATATGAAGACATTTGAGTGGTGCAGGAGAAGAAACAAATGCATTTAAAAAGTATTCTGAATTACTTCAAATGTCAGTCAGAAATCTCAATGGACTTTGTAAACATTAATTAATTAAACCTCTCAATGCCCCTGTGAAGAAAGGATTATTGCCTTTGTTTTATGGATGGCTAAACTAGGACAAAGTGGTTCAGAAACTCTCTAAAAGATGAATGCGGGCGTTCAACTTCCAGTTTTAGCATTTAGTCCTATTTCCTCCATCTCTGCCTTATTAGTGATGTGCATATGGTACCATAATGCACTTAATGTAATTAAGACCTTGTAATTTACACAGTCTTGTCTAGAAGCAGAGCTGGTTTCCTCCCACCCCTTCTCTGTCTTTACTCCCACGAATGACTTTTATTTCAGGTTGTCAATTAAACACACTAAGTGGAACACAGGTTAGGTTGTTGCCATTTCAGCACGTGAGATCCCCCATGCCGTATAGCGCTCTGCCTGGACACTCACCAGAGGGCTGGTGCCTAGCAGTAGTTTAGCAGTGCTGCTGCTCTCCCTTTTGCTCAGGACAGCCTCTGGGACAAAAGAAGCCAACTCAGGCTCAGCTGCTAGGCTAGCTCACTTCCATGTTGACTGCATTGTTGGATAACTTTGATGTGCTTGGGGACACTTATTCTCTGCCAGGTGTTTGGGGAGCAGATCACAGATTTGTGTGCACAGTGCTAGAGCTGATCTACCAGGCCTGTTCTGTCTCTGCATTCCCACTGCAAACACACAGCAGCAGTTGGATTTTCAATTGCTGTACCTTCTCAGATAAAATTGCCTTGACAGCCAACTCGGACCTTTGGGCTACCAAATGACCTTCCTTGTGATGATGAATTCTGTGTCATGAGACACCTGTGAAGAAGTGGTCTGTGTTCGCATCCCTGTTACACATGGGCAAGAGATCAGCGTGGGTCTTGGGGTCTTGTATGGCAAGAGTATTTCATTAGTGATTACTCTGGCTTGAACTCAGGCTGGGGACTCTTAACTGGAAGGTCCTGTATCCCATTATACACTCCTGAAACAGCCCTATGTTCTGATTAAGTGCTGATGAAGACTGGTTTTTTTTGTTTTTTTTTTTTGGTTTTTTTTTTTTTTTTTTTTTTTTTGGTGGATGTTGTTGCATAAGCATCTAGTTGCTGATTTTTAATAATAAAGCGAAAGTATAATGTGCAGTGCTGCTTTCAGCAGGTGGAAGCAATAAAATAGACAGACAGTCAGGTTGCCAGTTCAGTGTTTACAAGTGATGTAGAGGTGATTTTAATGTGGCCTTGCAAAAGGGAATTTTCTTCTACTTGATAGAACAGGGTTTGTTGGGCACATTAAACCATGTACCAAAATCTCTACAGCAATTCCAGTGTGGCACTGATGTTACTTAAAAACATAAATGAGCCCTAGTGTGACACACTTCAAATCAAAACTGTTGTCCACATGAAAACCGTTTTTTCTAATATCTCAGCAGCAGCTTTCAGAGAAAACAGGGGATGAATGTTACTGTGTTTACACAGGGAAATATAAGCATAAAACCAAAGTCATTGTAAGGCAGAAAAGGCAAGTTAAGAAGACCTGAGGATACACTGGTTTTGAATATGAGAGGTTCTGATAAATGGCGTGTTGCTTGTTACAGTGTTATGTCTGGTTCCACCAGTCACTTATGCATGATTAGTTGTTGCAGTGCTTTTGTAATTTTGTTTTGTTGGTCTTTCAGTCTTTCACAGTCTGTCTAGTTGTGTGGATGGATAGAGGTTGTATCTCAAAATTGCCACTGAAGAAAAAGTTTTTAAAACATATTATTTGTGGTGTGTGAAAGCAATATTGAACTCTCTGGGTTGTGCTACAGAGGCCCAAAGGTATGGTTTTTTGGAGGGTGCTATAATTTCAAGGTAAGCATACGTCCAATGGGCTGGATGCATGATACCCATTAGGTAGGATTCCCAGTGTTCGAGTGGGAATACTTCACACAGAAGTCAGATGCACAAAGCAAAGGGGGGATCTGTGTCAGTCTGAGTCAAGGGGAAGGTAATGTGGCTCATCCTTTGTGGAGCCTAATGAAAATTGATTTCTTCCTCTGCTTTCCTAAAACTGGAAGTGTGGTATTTGAAGGTTGCTCTGAAGAGCAGACTTTGTCCATCTTGTATATCCGTCTTCTGCAGCTTATGATAGTTGGCTGTACCTCTGCTGTCCTGAAATGAGGCATTCCAAAGCCCCCATTGGCTGCGAATAAACCTTCTTTTAGGATCGTAATTTGCCGAATCTGGAATTTTCTCACTCTGGTTTGTCTTTCATGTCAGAGCTGAATTTCTTTGCTCAGTAGATCAATTTTACAATCTTGGTATTTATTCTGGGCTCATCACTGTGTTGTCTGTATGTGATGTTGCCTTGAGCAAGAACCATTCCTGTATTGTTTATCCCCGAGGACTTGTAGGAGTGGAATGAATCTGTTCCGGGAGTTGATGTTTTTTTCCCTTGGAGAGACCAACCTCTGATCTGAGGTTTCCCAGTCTGGGGTGACATACTCCCATGTGCTGACAAGCAGTACCAAGGCAAGGCAATGTTGCTTGAGGCCTCTTTTGAGGGCTTCATTAGGACTGTGCTGCTCTTCTGGCTTTGCCTGGCAATTTTGCCCAGGATGCAGAGTCTGAGGAGTGTTAATCACTTCCTTAGTGCAGGTCTCAGTTTTTGCACTGGTTTGTTTCTTAAAAGGAAAGTTATCTCATCAACACAATCTAAAAGGAATCATACTTTCTAGAATACTTTTATTTTTTAAAACAAAAAAATTTCAGATGGAAGAGCTTCTTTCTTTTTTAAAAACTTCTCTACTATTTGTGGAACAAACCCATATATGCTGGACTAGTGCATAAGAAGCAGAAAGTGGTTTTCTTCTTTCTTATTTAAAAAGAAAGAACCACACAGTGTGTTTTTACTGTCTAAACTCAGTGATATGTAATGCAAATATCTTAAGTGAGTGCTTGAATACCAAAAATTTAAAATCCTTATTTATCTTTAATAGCCTAAATTATTAGAAGCATGATACTTTAAAAAAAATTGTTATATACGGTTTATTTCCCAGCAGAGCATATTTTAACCACAGATTCCCAGCAAATGTCTCAGAAAAGAATAATGCAGTGTCTCAACAGCTGCTGGCAAATATCCTTCTCACACCGCCATCGCCTCCAGCATGGGAATAGCAGGAGTATGTCAGCATGTGTCTCAGTTTTCAGGTTACCTGCCTGAAAACTCTCTGAGCCAGGTGCGGTCAGAGAGTCACGATTCCAGCCGCATGGAAGGTTTTACTGGCACTCCAGCCTTGTCTGAGAGGAGGCTTCACAGGGAGCCAGTGGAGCAGCAAGAGCAGGGGAGGGACGGGTACTGATGAGTGTGCACTAGGTGGCTGTGATCAGCAGCGTGTGCTTGCCAAATCCTGATGCATTAATTTCATGTTCTGCTGAGCTGTAGCTGGGAGAGAGTCTCCTGCTCAGGTGTTGATGGGGACACTGACTACATCAGTGTTCTTCTGGTGAGAAAGGCTGGTAGTGATATTTAATGTCACAGTCTGTTGTGACAGAAGTGATCCAACCTGAGGATCATCTCTCCATTCTTACAAAACCGTGAGTTCTATTAGTCTGATAACTCTCTACTTGCTTTCTGGTAATTTTCATAAATGATTATAAAATTCCAACTGTAACATATATGAAATTTTAGTATGCAAAAGAAAGGAACTCCGTGTAACTTATAGTTTCTTCCCTCTTTTTTTTCTCAGATTCCTGCTTGTGATACAAGATACAAAGCCTTTGTTAAGACATTGTGGTAAATTTTCTACCAACACATGGTTTAATGCTTCCTGCCTTTTAGTTCTCAAAAATCTAAATAGGTTGGATGGTGCAAAGAAAATCAGGTGCAGAGCAGTGAAATAAGGCCATGCCCTGAGTTGGTTAATTCCAGCCTGCCCTACCGCATCATCTGGCAGGGCTGATTTGATCTGATCAGATGTGGGCATGCTACTTCTGCCAAAATGCAAAGTACAGTGCTTATGCTGCTTTTATGCTTTGAGTTGGCTTCATGAGAGCCACAGGAAGATAGATTATGGCTGTTGGAACAAAATTTCCTCTTGAAAATGTTTTGGGTGCTTTTCATGTTTTGGAAGAGTAAGTGAGCACCAGTTCAGTGCTTTGTGTCAGAGGGCTGTGAAGTTTTTGGTCTGGTTCTAGGAACTTTGGAGTTTCTAGTATTCCTGTGGCTCTACAACCTAACGTGACTAGTCAAAGAGTTGGGAGAAAAATCAAAATGGCTGGAGTTATAGCCCAGATAATTCACTATCTAGTGAACACTGTGAAAAAGAAACTTATCGTCGAGACACAAAGTTAGTATTACTTCTTCAAGGGAAAAGTCGTGTCTATATTTTCATTCCACTTCCGTTTCAAGAACAGTTTTGAAGAAAGTAATCCATAGATTTGTGACTGTTCAAGTATTTTGGTCTCAATTTTGTTTCTTGAAAAACTGTATTTAGTCAATGATGGGGACAAATATATTTTATGTTTATGATTACTTTAAAACCTGTGCAGTTTGAGTAAGGAATAATGGAAACAGTGGTTCATAAAGCTATTTTATTGCTAAACTCCTCTGGTGGGCATTGTGTGTGAGGCTGCTCTCCCGAGTATTCAGAAAAATCCCTACCCAGTGTCCAATATCAGAAATCATGTCATGAACCCACTTGTATCAACAAGCCTACCCTGATTGCTTTTGCCCTTTTTTTTCTGAACTACTAAAAGCTGCTTTGAAGACTGTAGGTTTTTGTGTTTTCTATGGATTGTTTATTCTCAAAGTTTTTAGTTCATTAACATATACCTATTGATGTGAAATGTGGATTAAATCAGGATCACAATTTTAATTCAGAGATTAGTACCTTTTATAGCTGGGGTAGTACACATTAAGAGGCATGTGAGATGTGATGGGTGAGGACTGGTGATGGAATCTTCTGCTGCTTTGTCATATCTGACTGATCCTTTAATTTTTAGGATGTGCTTCTCCAAAAATGATGTTTCTATTAACATTGGTGATGTTATCCTTCAGTGATCTAATGGCACGTGGATGAAAATGATGCTAATACCTCTGCGGGCAGGATGGGGCCCCAAAGGCTTCTTGCTTCTCTCTCCTCCTGTGCTGATACAAATGAATGGGAACTCAGTCAGGTTACTGGTGTTATGTTGGTGGCAAACAGGCATTCCTGAGGTAGGAATCTAACAAAATAGCGTTGGTGGGGGAAATATGTGGAAAACTCTTCTCCATTTTCTGTCACCAGATCCGATTTGTTTTTGTCGGTAGTCTCAGCTAAATGTTTTGTCTTCTCCTTGCTTTCCCCTGCCTCCCAACCTCTTTCCCCCATTGACCTCTATGAGCGCAGTCCTGGCTGCTGATTTATCAGGGCAGCCTGGCTCAGCACTGTGTGGAGATTGCTTTTAATTAACTCTCTTCGTTTTGCCAACCTTCAGGGAGCAGCAACCCTTTAATGATTATAATACTTTATCTGGATTTATATCCACCTTATGTGTTGTTTGTTGCTCTGCTTCCTCACGTGATCTTCCTGAGTCATTTCCCAAAATGAAAGGTTTTTTTCAGGTCCCTCATACAGGATGAGGAAGAGAGTCTTTAATGGCTTCTAGGCTGGAAGGATGGACTCTCTATGATCTACCTGAGTGTTTTGGAGGCGGATGGGGATTATGAGGTTATGCATTTTGAGGCTGTCATGGAGCAAGACTCGTTTCAGTGACTTGCCTCTATGCACAGGGAGAGGCAGCTTTGTTTTGTGGTTGCAGCATGGCAGATGACTGTCTACTAAATTAAATCTGCCCCCTGACTTGTTATATGACATAGATAAGTCATGAACTCATTGTCGCAGTCAGGTTTAACTCCAGTGACTTCTCAACCTGACCAGCCTGAATGTTGCTAAAATATGGTTAACTTCTTATGTATAAGATAAGGTCTAAAGGAGAGTCTCTCTTTACCTGCAAAAGTCTACCTTGGCCTTCTGAGTAGCTCTACCAAGTGAGATTTCTTCAAACTGAGCAGAAAGCAGCTATATAAAATTTCTCCCACCTGGAATTTCCTCTTTACATATCCTACAATGAGGATTTCAGGAGATTCCAGCATGAAAGAATTAGAAATCGTATATTATTTGTAATGTAAAGTATATGTCACTTTTGTGCCAGAAAAATGCTTTATAGTCATGCTTTAGTTAAGCATCATAATCCCTTTCGTGGTGTAATGTCCTCCATTCTTCCGTGGGAAGAATGGCATGCACAGTCTGACTTGGCGATGGTCACACTAGTCACACCATCAACCACTGACTCAACATTGCTTTGCTTTTGGTGTTGAGCATTAGTATAAGAGTGATGTGTTGAAGTTGAGTGGGAATCCTTCCTTGGCAGCACTTTCATGACCAAACTGAGGAGTGGAAAAGTGAGTTAAGACTGTCTGCCTGGTTCCGATGGAAGAAGTTCACCAAAAATTATTGTTAAACCATCCTTAAGGGCAGTGATTTATGCCCAGAGCTGATAAAGGCATTTTTGGGATGCAAAGACTTTACCATGGAAATGAACCAAGTGGCAAGTACTTTTGCATTTCAAAACATAAATTCTGTGCACCAGTCTGTTCGGTATGATTTCAAACTCATTGGTGTGAGAACAGCTTTACGTGGCTGCTTGTAAATATGTGTATTTAAAGTATATTTAAATGCCACTTCGTTAAAATGGCAAAGGAAATTAAGAAGTTCCTAGATCTAGTCCTCCCTTACTGAGGAAAATGAGACACCAGCTGAAAGGAATACAGTCGTGGGTGCTACTTATCGAAATGTTGGCAGCATATCACTGCGTAAGATCATCTGTGTCATCTGGTCTGTGGTTTGTGTTTGTATCTTTCCTATCTTCCTCTGCGGTCAGCTTTACTTTAAAAATTTAATTGTTTGAATATATATTTTTATGTGTTGTTGCTGCGATTCCACAGTAACTAACTCCTGGCATTCTCATCTGACCAGATTGCAAACATATCTGGTTCAGGTACTCATTCTGCTGAGTAGATCTGAAAGTAAATTCCCTTCTCCCCTGTTACTAACTTTCTAATTTTGTTTCCACAACTAACTTATCCACAAAGTTCTAGGGTTAGAAGAGACTGTCTCCTGACACATCTTCTGAATTCCTCACGGCAAAACACACTCACCATGCAAAGTTGAAGCCTGGCTGG
This sequence comes from Callaeas wilsoni, assembly GCA_013398955.1. Classification (NCBI taxonomy): domain Eukaryota; kingdom Metazoa; phylum Chordata; class Aves; order Passeriformes; family Callaeidae; genus Callaeas; species Callaeas wilsoni. Next base: position 68,802 of record VWPU01001360.1, on the reverse strand, counting down.
CCCTCAAAGAGCAATGTATTTCCCAGGCTGCTGTTTCCAGCTACCTTCTCCTCCATGCACCCCTCAGAACAGAAGAGGAGGAACAGATGAGGGGTGAGCACTCTGCCTTTGGGAAAGGCTCTGACCTGAAAATGGATTGCAATTCCAGCCGAATGGTTCCTTCCCTTGGTAACAGAATTGCACGCCTGGGCTCTGAGCTCTTTGCATTAATTTCATCTCTGCTAAACTTTCCCAGTCAATTAACCATGTCCATCTCCTGCTCTAGCAGCCACATGTGCCTTTTCTGCCGCAGCAGGGTTTTGAAGCAGTAACTCCCTGCAGCCTTTGCTGCAGCAGTTTTCCTCGAGCAGCTTCCCTCAAGCATGGTTATCAATCAGGACCTGTCAAATTTTTTCCCTCCAATGCATCTATTTTCAGAGCTGTAGGAGTTTGACCTCTTGCTTTTGTCTCTATAAGTACTACTTTTTACAATAGGGCCCAAAGCTGCATGAAAATTTCAGTCTTAGTGTGAGGAGATTCTGCTAAACCTGGGTATTTCTTTTGCTTTCTGTCATTTTGCCTCCCTTGGGTTTTAATTTTGCTTGTCCAAAAGGCCTCGTTATGCTGGCCGGTAGTTCGTGTGTGGTTGTTCCAGGCAGCACCTGCAGTGCAGAGTTCTCCTCAGAGTACCTGGCTAACAGGACTTCATGAAAGAGTAGCGAGTTCTTAGAGGCTGGAATGTCTGGGAGATGCTCAGCCCTGGGGCTTGATGTAGGCTATCTTTGAAGGGAGTTCCACACCCACCTCCAGAAGAGCGGATTGTGTGCTGGCACTAGAGGTCCCTTGGCAAAGCACCTAAGGGGCTGTGAACATGATTTCCTTGCATGTTGTGCTACGATCAAAGGTCAGGTTGGGCTAGTGCCTATTAAAGCAAGAGTCTATGCTTTTTGTGTTGAGCATATGGGTGAGCCTGGTTCTGTTTCTATAGGTACCTATATCATAAAGACTGCCATCCTAGTTGGGGCTAATTGGGTCCTGTGTGGGCATTTTCAGACAAGAAGACAAAGACCAAATTGACCACAGTGGCTCAGTAAATGGAAATGTAGGTTTAAAAGAGGGTTCCTGGGACTTATGTCCAGTCCTCTGGTACCATGTCAGATAATCTCTTTCATAAACTGAAAAGTCCTTGTCTTAAATCCCCACTTGGACTGTTTGTTCTCATTACTCCTCTTGGGAGGGTTCCAGAACCCACTGCTCTGGTGGCTGGAAATAGCGTTTTAATCCCTAGCCTAGCCCTACTTGTGACCAGTTTATTCCCATTTGTTCTGGTGCCAGCATGGAGTTGTTAGTTTAAATACTATTGCTCCCTCCATGTCTTCCTCTCCACTATGACTTGTACATTTGTGCAACACTATTATAAGCCCTGTCAGTCTTTGTTTTGATATACTAAACTGTCTATGCTACCTTTTCCTTTCCTTTGGTCACTGAAGTATTTATTGTCTTTGTCATCTCTACTCCAGCTTGGATTACTCGCATTCAGCTTTCTTGAGTGTGAGTAGACAGAGTTGTACTTTGTTCCAGGTGATGTTCTGCCCTCTACAATAACTTTGTTTTTTACCTCTTCTGGGAAAACTTTGCTTTTGCATTTGTTTGTGGTTGTATAGTGCTGCTGGATCATAGTTATCCTGTGGTAGACTGTTACTGTTTTCTTCTGTCCTTTCAGCTGTTGTTGAGATGATGATCTGCAAGTTATTAAGTGAAATTTATACTGAATTCACTCCATATAATTCTTCTTGTCTGATGCTTTCAATTTCTTTGGTGTCCCTTCAGCTTGTGTAAGTGACTAGCTTTTCTCAACAAACACACTTTTTGTGCCAAGGTCATTAATGGAAATACTGATTTCAGTTCCCAGACCAATCCTTTCCAAAACTCCAGAAGTAACCTCCCATCAGCCAATTACTGCTTCTGTGTTCAACCCTCTTTCAGTAGTTTTTCCATCATCCTACCGTTCTTTTAACAATCCTGATCTTCTCCGTTTTCAGTAATTTCTCCTATACTACTGTATGAAACATTCTGTAGAAGTCCAAATAGCTAAGAAGTATCTTATGGAAGCAAGATGTCAAGTTACTTTGTCGCAAGGTATCAATCTTGCATCTTTGTCATTTCCTTGTTCGAGACTGTTCTTGATTGTTTTGCACTTAAAAAACTGCATGTTAGTAAACTCTAGCTCAGTTAGCCTTACTGAAATAATTCCCATGGCTTGTGTTCTATACCAGTTAACAACGAGTGTCTTACTTTGCTTGTTATACTCTGGTAATATACTAGCAACCATGATTTGCAGTATCTGTTTAAAGAACTTGCTATTTTAGATGCATGGTTTCATGTCGCAGTTCTTGGGCAGAGATTATTCAGAATTTATGCCATGACTACACAAATGTCATTTTGGCTTCCACCTCAGTCATTCCAGTGAAGCACAGCACTCCTTAAGTTCTTTGCTTGTACCTATATTGTATTTAATCTATGTACCATTGTAACTGCAAACCAGCTGAACTTTCTTTGATTGCTTTTATTTTGATGCCTGCAGAATATTGCTGTTTTTTAATAGCTTTTGTAAGTTCTAACTCTTGACTTTGGCAATTCTCCCTATACTTCCTGACCTTTAAGATCCATTTAAAAAATTCTGTTACTACTGTTTTCTGCTCCTGAAGGGTGTCTGTTTAATTCTGATGTCCCTTTCCAAGGCAATTATTCAGCCAATAACTTCTCCAGTCTTTCCATATGAGTTTCAAACAATTCTTGCATTTTTCTCTAAAAGAAATTCCCAAAGTTCTGCTGTATTCTGCTCCTCCCATGCTTAAGGAACAGGTTTGAAGTACTTTGTGATGGTGATGAGTATTGTACAATTTTGTACCTATTCTTGGACTGCAGAAGACTTAAGCTGTGTTGATATAGGGAAAGCAGGGGTGATTCTGTTTAATACGAAGTTGTTTGACTTAAGTAGATGATGCCTAAATGTGGCTTTCAAGATTTCATCAGTGTAAAACAATGTTGCATCTTTCACTAGAGTTGCAACCACTAAGTAGAAATACAAATGAGCAACATAAACCTGATTTTTAAAAAAATTACCTTATTCCATTTTTCTCCAGTGTTATTGGTCTTATTCAGCGAAAACGGTGTGTAGTACACACACACACAAATATACATATATTAGGTATAATGTAGGAAAGAAAGAATGTATTTACAGATGGTATTTAGGAAAACATGGTATTGTTAATTAATCAATGTCCTCGCATTTTAAATATTTCCATATGTTCCTTACTGATTTATAGCAGTACATGATTCAAGTATTTTTTACCGGTCAGTTTCACAAACTCATAGAAAAAGGAAAAAAAGATACTTTTTTTTTTTTCTCTTACTATAGGACTCTGGGAACTTCTAATATATAGCAGTCTTTGGATCAATGCATATCCCAGCAAGACCTTGCATAAGTGACCTAAAATCGTGTGATCAAACCTCTTCTCCCCTCCCCATCCCTAGAGAGATATTTGTAATTAGATAAAATGAGGACAGAATATGCATAAGTATCTGTTATGCTGGGATTCCTGCCCAGAAAGGAAACTAATGGCCTGAGCTGGCCATAATCTTTTGCACCCTGTGTACTATTGACAAGGCTATGGCTTGAGATGTTGGGAGTTCAGGGGCAGATTTTTGCTGCTGTCTTATGGTAACCTTTCTAAATTGACTGCTTTCCAAAACAAGTGGAATTACACAGCCTGTATTTTACTCATCATTCATTGTCAGGGACATTTTGCTTGTAAGAGAGGGCCTGATTCTTCGGTCTTCTGCCTAATGCAGTGGAAGTGAGTTTAAATTAGAGCTTCTGTGGTTTGGAAGTGTTACACATTCACTTTGCCCAGACTTAAATGACTACATGAAGTGCAAGGCAGTGGAGAACTAGAAGTAGAGTTGTTGGTAATTTTTTTCCATTTCATTTATCAATTGCTGCTAGTCACTGGTTCTTCAGAGTGGAGTTCTATGCACAAATTCATCTCTCTCTAGTTAAACTAAGTAGCCCTTTAAAGCCTGTGTGACAAGTTGTCTAATATTGTGATACTACACAATATAAGAGGATGGCAGATGGATGGCACTTCAGGAATCTGGACACTGCTTTACGTACTGTTGCTGTTTTCCTCCTTCTCCTAATGGGTATGGTAGGTGTCAGCTTGCCCCTAACAAAATTCTAGTTTTGCAGTCCTCTCCTAGATTTGTAGGTTTTGTCTTGTGACTTGGCAATAATAAAACACAAACCCTGGGCACTTGCAGTTCTGTCAGTCATCCTCAGACATCCCAGTTGTTGGTAAATCCACTGATGAAAAGCTTTTCTTGGAGCAGGCAAGTAGTGTGCATGCTAGTTTTCATCTCTTACTTTGCTTCAGTGTCCTTGAGGTAAATGTCAGTGAAAGTAAGAAGTGTTTTGATAAAAAGATGGGCAGGGTCCCATGAAAAGCATGCCCTCTTCCACATTCCCAAAGAAGGTATCTACCCAGCATTTCCATTGCTCTGCCCTGCATAGCTAAATCAGGAAAAGAGCCAAGGCCATACTGAAATTTGATTCTATTTTGAAATTATGTCCAGTTTGGCATCTTTGTGAGTTGAGAAAGTTTGGCTTGCTTTTCTTTTCCACTCACAGTAATTTGCAGAGTGGGAGATTTGGGGTAAATCTCTGTTTTCTGTGCTTACAAGGCAGCGGGATCTTCTATGGCTGGGCTGGAATGTGTTGTTTCAACACACTGAATGTGAAAAAAACCCTTCAGCTTCATACAGACTGTGGTTTTTGTTTGTACTCAGTCAGTGTGATTTCACTGAAGTCCAAAAGTTATGCCAGTGTGAGACACAAACCAAGTCTATGTTATTTCAAGACAACTGTACTACCAGAGAAAATTCCTTTTATTCCACCCGCCCTCCTCCCCCCCTTAATTTTTCAGACTCTCTGTCCTTCTCAGATATTCAGTAGCGTCTGATGCTTATAATTTGGCAGCAAATGTTGACAGCAGTAGCCACTTATGAGATCCTTAGCAGAAGGCTATAGCTTAACAGACAGGACAGACAGCAGATAACTTCTTAGTAATGGGTGGGTCAGAACAAAATCCTGGATCTCAGCATTTGTGAGCTTTGAAGATTGAACCTGGATCTGAAGTTAAATGTCTTTAATGGACAGGATCCAAACACCCACATGCTTTGGCAGAGCTCAGATCCAAATTCTGTCTACCTAAAGAATCAAGGTTCTGTTTTCATGTGGATTCTTCTACTAGTGAAAAGCAAGAGAAGGGGTAAGACAGAAAATATGACACATTGGCAAAATTGTTTTTCAATAATATGTTTTTCAAAGTTTTTTCCATGAGGCGTCAGCAGCTCTTAAAAAATCACAGGGAGAGCATACAGTTGTCAATGAGCCAGAACAGTTAAATGTTTTCAAATATTTGAGTTGGGTTATTCCTTCACCTTTCTTTCTCACAAACATGCCTAGTAAAACTCCAGTAATGAAAACACTTGCTTGGGGAGGGGGAAAATCCTTTTCAGCAAATAATGATGGTGGCATTTTAATTGCATCATAACAACACTGTTAGCAATGGTTTAGGTTTGGCATTGAACTTATACACAACATTTGTTCTTTTATACAGTATTGATATTACATAGTAAAAATAGCACAATTGCAAAACTCATTTGTTACTCTTCTGCCAACTTTGTTCAGCTGACAGTTGCTGTTTGAACTTTTAAAGCAATGTTTCATCCATATGTTAATACCAACTGTACAATTAATTCTCTCTGCTTTCAAATATTCTCTTGTGCCTTAGTAGTTACTTTCCAGTTTGACCTACCTGCAAAACCACTTCTGTCAGATGAGCTGTCCTCATCCTGAGTGGTTCCCTGCATTGAGATGATAAAGAGCAGCCACTGCCTTTAAATTTCCCAGTACATTCCTGCACAGAAGTTGTTGCAGGCACTTTGCTTCACTTAGCCATTTCAGGATGGTACTATTCAGAAATTTTCATCTTTCTAATGTGAGATTTGGACCTACTCTGTGATGTTTTGGATGCCATATATCCTCAGATTATTTGTTGTCTGTGAAGGATTAAAAAAAAAAGAAAATCAAGAGGACAAAAACAAGACCAAGAGCACCCATAAATGAACACTACAAGTAACGGTACCTAGTACCAGGGGGACAGCTGGCACTGGAAATCTCCACTGGATCACACTTAAACTAGTTTTGGATTAAGGGAGTGAAAAAATCAACCCGGTAAATAGGGAGGGGTAAGAACTCTCCCCAGGTGAAATGGTGCTTCCTTGGGTAGTTTCTAGCTGGGAACAGGCTGACATGCAGCTAGACCTGCTGCTGCATCTTCATGGGAGGTTAGAATTCACACAGAGAAGGCACAAGTAAATTTTAATTTAAAATCTTTTGAATTCTTCCTTGTTCCTACTGTTACATTTAAACTGTGCTTTATTTTAGGAAAGTTTTTGTTGTTTTCTTTGTTTACTTCTTAACAGTTTCTCGTGTGTGGAACTTAAAATGGGTAAGAATCATTACATAAGAGTTTGTGTGCAGACTAGAACCTAACCCCAGAGAGGAGAATCATGGGGTTTCACACTAGGAAGGGCATCAGAGGGGGACAGGCTTAGAGAGATCAGAGAGGAGCTAAAAGTGCTGTTGGTCCCTAAGAAGAATCTCTTCCTTAAGGGTTAAATTGAGTGGTTTTGTTTTCTGACAGGCCTGTTCAGAGTTTCACTCAATATTTCCTTTTACATGTGTATAAACATGAAATGTGAGGGTGAACTTAATTTACTGACTGATATTGGACCCAATCCTTATTTGTTCCAAGATATCACTAAGGAGTCCTGGGATTGGTAGACTTTTGCTTAGTTGGAGATTGTCTAAATGGTGATGAAAGTTATGCTGTAATAAAATTGTAGCTACACAGTAGCGGACAGTGCTTGTGTGAAGTATTTTTTTTCTGCTTTAAGTTGGTCACACACCTCTATAGCAATAATTCTTACAAAATCACTCATCAGCATGCTTACCTAGGGCTCACTCCAGTGGCATGGGTGCTCCCTGGGACTGCAGGTGCCTGTGCTCTAAGGGAATCTGGGGCTTCCTGGCAGTGCAGGCAAAGCTCCATTTTGCCTCTCCAAGGATAAGGGGTTGAGGCCAGTGCTGGTCCAGTTGTGAGGAAGGAAGAAGTAGGAAGAGCAGAAATGGAGAGCAAGGGAAGCATGACTCCTGCTTCTCTTTTTCCAGCCAAGAGGGTAGGGAAAATGGGAATGGCACATGCAGCTGGGAGCTTTCCTCCAGTGGCAGCCACTCCCACTTGGCAGCCACCAGCATGCTCAGCCTGGTTTGCAAACAGCTTTGATAATGTTCTTCTCTTGAAACTTTTAAAGAACCTAAGCTGCCTTGAGAAGTCCTCCTGAGGCACACTTGGTTAAAACCCTTGAAACATGGGCTAGGAGCAACCGGTCAGGTCACCCATGGAGGCTCTGTGGGATCAGTAATTGGGCCTCTGCTGCCTGATATTTGCAAATGATCTGGGAAAGAATGTGAAGAGGAGGTGGCAAACTAAGCTGATAATACTGAGGATGCTCCATGTGGGAAGAGCACGAGGTTGCTGCAAAGTGTTGAAGAAGAACCCCATAAAACTGAATTATTTGTGTCATTAAAATGACTGGTTATGTTCAGTTTAGATAAATGTAAATTAAGACACATAGGGAAAAATATCCCAATTAATGTATACAGGAATGGGGACAGAATTGGTTACTGACACTGAAGAGAAAAGTTTTGGAGTTATAATAGATCTACCAAAATATGATATTTGTGCTCAGTAATAGGTAAAGATAATAATAAAGTAATAATTAAAAGAAAGGGAGAGAGGAAGGAAGAGATGCAGGCTGAATGTTAGGCTTTAGTATCAAAGGAAAGAAAACAAACATCATTACTATGAGAATATATTTGACACCTTACTGATCTTAAAGGTCTTTTCCAACCTAAATGATTCTATGTTTCTGTGATTCTATACAATCACAGAAACATGAAGGTTTGAAGCATGTTGGAATACTGTGAGCAGTTTGGTCTCCCTATGTTGAAAAGGATACAATAAGCTGAAACATGTACTGAGAAAGAAACAAGGAGGATCAAAAGGAATGACTTCTGTATGAAGAATTACTAAATTGGTTTGGGTTTTCCAGTCTGTAAAAAGATTTCCGAGTCTCTCTCTGTGAGAGGTTCCTGAGATCAAGAGCATTGTGGAAGGGGCAAATAGGGGATGGATGGATGGATGTTCATTCTGTCTCTTGAAGGCAAAAGTTATGACATCAAATGAGATTATCAAAAGGCTGGTTCAAAAGGAACAAAAGGAGATACTTTTTTGCTAAATGTTAAATAAACCTGTGACACTCTTTACAATGGGATGTATGGGATATTGAAGTTTACCTGGGCTCAAAAAACATCAGCTTCAGAGACGGTAGATCCTTCAATAGCTACTGAATTCCTTGATACCTGAATCACAGTTCACCAGAGGCTGAGAGGATATACAAGCATATTTCCTGCAGAATATCACTATATCCATATTTTGTGTGCCTTCTTAGGGATTCCTTACTGGCCTAAGTTTAAGACTGTGTTAGATGGACCTTTGGTCTGACCTGATATGGCCATTTTTGTTTCAAGGTCTCTGGCAGTCACATAGTACTTAGCAGTGTTGCAAGAAAGGCCTTGAGAAGTTTCAAAATAAGAGACCCAGAAATGCAAGATGGAATTATGATTACTGGCTGAATAACCAGAGCTTTATTTTGTTCTTTGCAAGGTTTGCTCCTGCATGTCAACCCTAGGGGGAAGTCGGTGTGCCAGTTCACCCAGGTCTTGCAACAACCTGAGACAACCTGTTTATTAAACATACACTTTGGCTTCTGTACAGAGGAAATGGCATGATCCAGACTGGTAATGCAGAGACTTGCATTTTAGTTTCTGCCTACACCACTGGCTTTCTCTATATTTTCAGACAAGTCCTGTGCTTTAGAGTTTCGCTATGGAAAGAATACATAAAATCCTTTATGTCACTTCTTAAAGAGAAGTTTGAGATACATGGTTGTAAAGTGCTAAATAAGTGCTAAAACTTTTGAGTGAATGCAAAGTGTTTGATGCTGATTTTTTTAACGGGCATTATATTTAAGAAATTTACTGTCTCTAATGTCTGTTCATAGGCATCTCATTCAGACTGAGTATGAAGTAAAACCTATATTCAGATTCATTCTAGAGGAAAAAAATCTTAATTAGTTGTTTCTATACTTATTAGTCACTCGTTTGGTGTGTGTGTGTGTGTGTGTGTGTGTGTAAGCTGTCAGGGTGAACCCCTGGGAAATCTGCAGTGGCCTGATCTGACCAGAGGAAGCATTATTTTTATTGTCTTTTCTGTCCCGTTGCAGTTTCATTTTGCCTTTTTTTTGGTTCTCCCTAGGTCACTGTTTGTGGAATGAATTTTCCAGTCATGTCTCAGATTCACAGTCAATAGGTGACCTTTGCTCTTCCATGTGGCTGTCTTTCCGCTCCTGTGGCCATTTACAGACATGTCTTATAAGTTAATATTTATAATGAAAGGCAACTGATGGCACTTGCACATAAGGTGGTTATCCTCTCTTCATGCTGTGCAGTAGCATGCCTGAATTCTGATGAGAAGACAGAGATTCTCTTGTTCAAAATTAAAGGTATTCAGTAGAATGATTAATAATTGCATATTAGGCACTTGATCAGATATCTGTAGATGGTTCCAGGACACTGTACACATTGGGTAAAAGACATAACAAAATCAATCTTTCTCAATGTGCTAGCTAGGTATTCACACAGCTTTCTACAGTCGGGAGGAAGCTCTGATGTGCTCCTTTTATGTATCAGCATTTGAGCTCTTAGATATCACATGTTTGAGAAATCTTTAGAGATGAAACACAAACTTTGGCAGCATGGCCAAGAAGACCTACCTGATCGCCTTTACTAGTGGCATTCTAGTGCTGGGATTGCATCAGTCCTCTGCCTCAAAGCTGCTACAGGTCAGGAAGTGTGGGAGAGGACCCAGGTGCTTGTGCAAACCTCCTCTAAGTCTGACTAATAAACTTCTAAACACTTTTCAAATGAAATAGCTGGGACTGTGAGGTTCCTATGGAGAACCATTTCTTCACAGCAGAAGAAATCAGCAGCTCCTATCAATGTATCTGCTTGGCACTTCCATGTGGAATACTCCTACTGGGTATGGAGGCAGTCACAATGCGAATGCAAGTCTACATGGCAAATGTGAAGCCAAAAGATGTACAATTGCTTCTTCATATTATTGCATATTTCCAGTGCTTGCTGATGGGTTCACAGGACCACTGCAGCTGGCTGCTAGGAAGACGTGTGGATTGTGAGGAGAGGCTGGCAGTAAAATAATTAGTACTGGTATTATTATATTTGATTTTGTGCCAATTATTTAACTGTTCTTATCTGAACCCATGAGTTCTACTTTTTTTTTTTTATTTTTTTTTCCCCCTGATTCTATTCCCCACTGCAGGCCGTGTGTGGAGTGAGTGAATGGCTGTGTGGTACGTAGTTGCCAGTTGGGATTAAACCATGACACCCTGGAATTTGTTTCCACTTACACTCTAAGCTGCTTTTTTGCCAGTTACAGCTACTTTTCGACTTGGAAAAAAATGGTTATTTGAATGATGTCTTGCTCTCAATTTTATGTAGTTTCCTGTTGCCCACGTGTAAATTCTGCATGGAGGCCACCATGCCCTCTTGTTCTTTGCATAAGTGTAGAGAGGCACCTAAACCTGGCCTAGCAAACAGACATTCTATGCTATGCAAACAGCAGCTCTGTGCAAAGGGCATCCACCCCGCCCGTGCTGCCAGGGAGTGTGCTCAGAGGGTGGTCTTGTCTCAGGCTGCCCTCCTTAATGCTACTTCTGATTGTGTGTGTTGCACTGCTTCACTCTCTCCCCAGTGACCAAAGGCATCCAGTTATGAAGCATAATCACAGATAAAAAAAACCCCCAAAACAACCACAACCAAAACCCAGCACATACCACACCCACCCCTCCAGAAAACAAACATTCTAGCTGAAGATATGCCACTTTTTGAGTGAAGTACTGAAGGGTGTATGGAACACTTGAAGTGCCCATGAAAATGAAGAAAAATATGTTAAGCTAAAATAGAAACACAAACACTAATTTAGTATTAATATTTCAGTTTATGTGAGTATTGTGCCTTAGTTTCACTTTCCTTTGTCCATGTGCAATCCCAGTTGTAGTTAAAGATTTTCGCTTTTAAGTCTCTGAAAACCATCATCTAGAAGTTTTAAGGCAGTTGATAACACTGCGAAAGGGTTAATTTTGAGTCCCCTCCTGCAGTTTAACCCTTCTTTTTAAGAGGCCTAGGAACAGTCTCCTCGCCCATCTTCCAAGCTCAATCCCAGTTTTTCCCCACCTGATGTTATTTTTAGTGGGAGAAAATAGAAATATTTTTAGGTGTTAGGATATTCTATTTCTTTAATCCCTGGAAAGGCCCAAATGAGATGGAAAAAGATAGGCAAATCCCTGACAAAGTGATGTGATGGGTTACCACTGTTGAAGCAGGGCAAGAGGTCAGGACTGAAGGAAGGATTGGAAAGAAAATGTGTGTGCATACATGTGTGTGCTACTTCGCTTTGAGAATAAGTCAAAGAAAAGGACTGCAGATAAGAAGGCATCCAATCCTTTAAAGGGTTTGCAGCTTTTTGAGTCGAAGAAACTGCTATTCTCATGGGATAAGGGCATGTATGCAGGTTTTTTCCCCTCATTAATCTCTTGGTTTCCCTGTAATTGCAATAGGGACTCTTCTAAAATGTAAGTTCATGTGGCAGTGCTCTCCTCATATACTAATGATGAATAAGATAGTGGTGGTGGGGGCAAACTCTCAAGTCCTTTGGAGGGTGTGAAAGCAAATCTAGAGGCTGGCTACAAGGAATGGTGACACAAGAAAACTTGAGAAGATGATTGCCTGGATTCTAAGGCAGAAGTGCTTTATTGAAGAAGGGCTGATTAGGGAAGGCCCTGTTTGGGGAAGTGACTGGCAAAAGGACATTAGGGAATGAGTAGGAAGCATGGAAGAGACATGGTAAGGTATGAAAAGAGGTTTTGTAGGCCAGAAGGGAAATGAAGACACAGAAAGACAGATTGTAATACAAATTAAAGGCATTTCCTTTAATTAATTCCTTTAAAAATTACTATTAACTAGAAATCAGTATTGTAAGTAGCTCCCATTAGGCTGTGATTTCCTTGTACTAATTGAGCAGTTTCTGACCCAAAGAACTTCCAGCTGGCAGCTACCACTGATCCTGGTCCCTGAGAACTACTGGGATGGGCATACCTTAGCAAATGAAGAAAATGAGAGCAATTAGCTATCCACAGTGTTCCCTGGAGAGCATAGCTTGTGGGGCCTGGCGGGATATCCTTGGACATAAGGTTGGCATTTTGCATGAGAAGGCTCATATCTGGAAAAACAAGAAGACTTCTTTTCCAGACCCAATGTGAAAAAGTGGAAAGAGAGAGTTTGGAAAGGGGTGCAGTGGGAACAGTGGGAGGAATCTCATGGCAAAAGAAAGTAAAACATGTCTTCAGCAGCAGGTGCCAAAGCTGGTGATAATTGTATTCTTGTTCCTGAGGGGAGGTGTGAGGCAGAAGCCCTTCTGTGCGTTCAGGTTTTTGTAGACCAATTGGGTATCACAGCTCAGGGCATCTGATTGCTTTTCTGCCCACTGGTAATGGAAGGAAATCCCTCTTCCTCCTACTCCTTCTAGTGAAGAGTGGAGGCAGGAAAGGGCAAGAGACTGTTAGGAGTACCTCTGCATGAGGATATTGCAGCGTGGACTCAAACTGCACAACTGTCCCCTTGAAGCTTTGTGGGTTACTGCTTTGGGAGGAAGCAGAAGCAAAGAGCCGGCTGCTCTGGCCCATAGACTTAACCATTGGGTTGCTAAGCAGGATTTGTCATGCCAAGTCAGACCTGTTGTCTGCTTCATCCAGAGTCTTATTCTGGCAACATTTTTTGAAGCTGGATTTTAAATGTCTTCTAGGGGTCTTAAGTGAAAGCTTTATCATGAAAGCCTAATTGTTTAGGATAAAGAGACAGTGTATGCTTCTTCAGAGGTGCTGTTTGCTCCAACAGATTCCCTCTCTAGTGCCATTCCCATTCCCACTGCCTTCTCTCAGGAATTGGTAGGGACTGAGAAATATAATCCCATTTATTTTGCTCATGGGCTCACAGGTTGTGTGCCCACTGGGTTTGCGCAAGGAGATCTTGAGGGGAAGCGTGAGAGTAATTCCTTTGGGGTCTGCCTTCCTGTGAGCAGCTAAACCGACCTGACCAGCTCTTCTCCCTCCCTGCTTCTCTCAGACAGACTTTCTCCTAAAGATCCTGCAGGCTTTGTGTCACCTGAAAGCATTTAGTCCTAAAAGCCCAACAACAGCTCTCAACATACTTCATCATCAAACACAACAAAGGCAGTCTCCCACCGTTACCATCCATCTGTTTCTGCTAGGGTCATTTGAGTTGTTCCCTATTTTATGTTTTTCTGTATGCCAAACTGATCAGTATAAATTAGAATCTGGTAAGTGGGCTTCAGTCTCCATTGTTTTCCTGTTCATTCACTTTTCAGATGTGGTGGTTTGTTCACCAACAGAGAATGTAAAAGACTTCATTTTGAAACCTGTCACATTCTGACCAGGTGTTAACAACAGCACAAGGTGTGCCATGGGGGGTTAGATGGGACTCAGGCTCTGTTGGTAGATAAAATATTGGCTTAAGAATCAACTTTCATGTTGCCCTAAATGACTGTTTCACCCTTGAAGTCTCATTTTTGCAGTAATGATTAGCACACACAAGGAAAACCTATTCTTGTCTTTCATATCATACATGTAAGACAAAGGGATGGAAAAGCCCAGCCCATGAGTCACAGGTGCATAAAAGTGGAATGTAGGCATCATGCTGTTCATCTTCAAGGGGGAAGAATAAAGCTATTTTGTGTCAGGAAGGGTTTTCTAGGAGGTTGGTATTTGCAGTGTTGCAGTGGTCCCAAGGACATCATCTTCCAGCTATGGTTTGGAGTGATGCTCATCTATTATGTGCAAAACAAAAAAAAAGTTCAAGCTGCTACACAGTGTTCAAGTTTGCCACACAAATTTCTTGTAGAAATGACTTACTGCCCTGCTTAGTTCTGTCCCCTGTCCAGGACAGGGCTTCAAAACTGGCACTGGACATTGTGCTGACGACCAGGGCAGCTCTGAGCAGGAGACCTCTGTATCCTGTGCAATGTGTCTCAGAGACTCCTTCCTCTGCTGCCACTATCCTAACACACCTCCTTAGGAAAGGAGCCACAATCTGCCCTATATTCGCTTCTCTTCATTACAGACTTGGTGGTAAGGAACATTCTTCTTAGAGTCACTGCTTAAATTCTACCATGCATTTCACTACATCCACTGGAACTATGGATGGGAGAGTAGCTTCAAGAAAGCAACTCTATTTTCAAGAACTGTGCTGATGAATTTTGTGCAGCCAATGAACAGATTTACCAGGCTTTATGCTGAATCAAGTCCATGCTGTACAGGATTTTGCATGTTTAATCACTGCTGTGTGACTCTGTGTAGTGCAGAAATAGTCCAAAAAATGTGTTATTATGATGCCTCTCATTGTCCACTCTTCATGCCTTGAATTAAGGTGCTGAAAGTAGCAGTTCACATCTTCAAAGCACAACAGCAATTATAAGATGAAAATTCCTGTGATGGAGCCATGTAATGGTATTCCCATTTTTAAAACTGGGGAATTGAAAGAGAGAGAGAAGGAAGGGTGAACTGAATTCAGAGGCCTGGGACTTGAGAAAGATTTACATAGTATTTAGGAGTTGCTGATCCCTATACTTGTGTTAAGCGTGACAAAACATGCCTCTCTCTGGATATTATTTACGTAATCTTATATGCATATGTATATTACAATTCCTCATGACTGTCAGTCATCTTGGACACAGCTTGTTAAGAGCCATACTGAGGTGTTCCTGACAGAGGTTCACCTGACTGCATCATTTCATCAGACCCCCTCTGAAACCCTTCTCGCAGATGCCAATAGAGATACTTTAAGTGAGTGCTGGAAGCAGTGGGTTTTGCGTGGGACAGGATGTTGTATTTGTCATTTTTGATCATGTATTCTGAAGTGGCAAGATGAATTTGAAACAGTTATCCTTGGAAAAACTGCACTGTACAGAGAAAAAGTCATAATCTAAGAAAAACATAATGCCAGAAACAAAGGGTACAGCTACAGAGTAATAACAGTTGAGTTGGATACACTGGAGGTAGCAATGCAATGATAATGGTTTCTGCCTGCAGCTCCTAATTTGAAAAGAGCTTTATGAAATCCTTACCATGCTTCCCTTTACCCTTCTCTGCCCCAGTTGCTGTTACTTTTTGAACATGTTGCCTAGCTGTTCCCATTTTCTGTGAAGCAAGGCTTTTAAACAGAAACAGAACCTCTGACCCTCTCACCTGACACCTGCTAAAGTTATATAGCATGAGACTCTCCACTTACCACTGAACACCTGAAGCTGTAAGAGGACACCTCTCCTTTACTAGGCTGAGGTTCCAAAAAGCTTAGAAACCTGTCTCTCTCTTTTCCCTTGAGCTCAGAGAATACTATTTGGACAGGAAAACTGAGGCTGAGATACAAGTATATAAAAGAAGAGCCTCCTTGCTTTTCTCTGTCTAGTCAACTTGGACAATTCAGATTCTGTGTTTCCTGAAAATGTTAATGAACTCTGCAAGCTGCCTGGAGAAACTAGAATGAGAAGCATGCCTAGCAGTTGGATTTCAGACATCATGAGTCAGAACAACCAACTTGTGTTTCTTGCATCTTTAGTGTCCTTGGACAGGTTATTTAACTGCTCAGGGATTCAGTTTTGTTTCCTATATAAGGAAAACAATAAACCTCATATGCACTAAAGGAGTGTTTAAGGGTTAGTTGATGCATACTTGTAAAAAGCCTTAAAAGGGCCTATTGAGAGACAACCTGTAATTATCGTATGCATCATGTATTACCTGAGATTGCTCCTCATGATTAGCTGAGATTGCTTCTACATGTGTATATGTACATGTATGCACCCAGCTGGTTCAGGAACACAGTCTGCTGAGGGCAGCTGTCCAGCAGCAGATTCAAAAAGGAGTTCTGAGAGTTGGAGGTGAAGTCTTCTGCTCATGTTAAATTACTTGCTTCAGTGGGAGTTGACATTTACTGAGGTATTAACTTTAGGAAAAGGAGGGGGTGATGAAGGAGGAAAAGAAGTACTCCTTGTATTTTGGTGGTTGCAGGTTCTTTCCTTTATCTACAGCATGTTTACAGGCAAGATCTTACAAGACTCCCTCACCTTGCCTTAAAAAGATCAAGGACTCCTTCATTCAAAGGAATGAGAAGATATTTTATGCTCCACAACCCTTTTAAGCCTATGGCTTCTCTCCAAGAAAGGTAGCTGTAATGGTGTTTCTAGTGATGTGCCTGCTTGTCCACAGGAAACTAAGTCGAAGCACCTCACCCCTCCAGTTTACAAATGCTATGCTATGCATATCATATACGCAAGAGTAGGTCACTGTCATGAAAAGCTGTGTGGAAAAGGCAAAGATGAATTTTGGTAGCTCAAGTTCTACAACAGATGTGTAATAGAAAGGTGTGGACTTTGTTTCAGTTCAGTGGTATTATGATCTTGGAGAAGAAGTACAAAGAAATGAAAGGTGTGGTTGAAGGTGGAGTCTTTTAGTAGGGCAGCTTCCCCCTCTCTGGATTTCATATGTATTTTTAACTTTCTTGCTTCTAATACCTTGAGAAGAAATGGAAGACCCCAAAGAAACACTGCTTTATTCTTTAACTGAAAATTTTAAAGTTCACATGTCTATAATCAGAGAATGTCTTAAGACACATATAAATGCAGGACTAGACCTTCTTATTGAAGAGTTACCTGAACCCTCTTTAGGGTTTGACCAAGAACAGAATGCTGTCTGCTGAACTTGTGAGGTAGATAGAGGGAGCAGGGAGTTCCTGGGGTAATTATTTGGAAACTAGAGAAGACTGGGGGGTGTTTTCACTGAGTGTTTTGTAGTGGACTATGCCAGTTCATCAAAACCAATCCAGTTTGCAGAACACAGTTGATGTTTAAATTAATTTCCGAATTCAAATGGTTGAAGTTGTTTTTCAGAAAAGTTTTAGAACACGTAAGAGCATTCCATTTTGATATTTTCTGATTTATTCCTTTTTAAGTGGAAATTACTTAATAATTCACAAGGCCCCAGAGGATAAAATCAAAGCAAAGCACTGTAATTGACTTAAAGACATTTTTTTAATGTATTGTCAGTTTATGCCCTTTTCTAAGACTTTTAGATTCTTGTACTTGTTGTGGGAGAGTGCAACAAATCTCCAGATCACCAGAGGTGAGAAAATAATTTTGAAAACAGATTTAGTAAATGAGAGATGTTAAACCAAGAAGTTCTAATCATAGTTATCTGACTGTCTGTGCCATGTTGAACAGAAGCTTGTATTATAACCAGGACTACTGCTGCTTACTGAATCACAGAATCACTTAGGTTGGAAAAGACCTCTAAGATCATCGAG
Source organism: Callaeas wilsoni (assembly GCA_013398955.1). Lineage (NCBI taxonomy): Eukaryota > Metazoa > Chordata > Aves > Passeriformes > Callaeidae > Callaeas > Callaeas wilsoni. The sequence goes on along the minus strand of VWPU01001360.1, from coordinate 51,125 downwards.
TTCAACCTTTGACCAATCACCACCTTGTGTAACTAGACTATAGCACTGATGGCCATATCCAGTAATTTCTAGATCACCTCTAGGGAGAGTGACTCCACTACTGCCCCGGGAAGTCTGTTCCAATACTTAACAACCCCTTCTATGAAGAAATTCTTCCTGATGTCCAGCCTGAACCTTCTGTGGCTCAGCTTGAAGCCATTTCCTCTCCTCCTGTCACTGGCTGCCTGGGAGAAGAGGCTGATCCCCACCTGGCTATGATCTCCTTTCAGGGAGTTGTACAGAGTGATAAGGTCTCCTCTGAGCCTCCTTTTCTCCAGGCTGAACAACCCCAGCTCCCTCGGCTGCTCCTCATAGGACTTATGTTCTAGACCCTTTACCAGCTCCATTGGACCCGCTCCAGCACCTCAATGTCTTTCTTGCAGTGAGGGGCTCAAAACTGAACACCGCATTCAAGGTGCAGCCTCAGCAGTGTGGAGTACAGGGGCACAATCACTGCCTTGGTCCTGCTGGCCACACTATTGCTGATCCAAGCCAGAATGCCACTGGCCTTCATGGCCACCTGGGCACACTGCTAGGTCATGTTCAGATCCATTGTGTAGGGTTGCAGTACCGCTTATCTGAAAATTGCGACACAGGCTGATCCTTCTCTTCATCAAGGTTAAATCCCATTTTTTAAAATGGTGCCTTTTTGAATGCTTGTCTTTACATATTGGATTTTGAGCCTTTAGGTTACAAGTCCAAGGTATAATCTGCAAACCCAAGAGTTAGAAACACTTTTATACCTGTGAAAGTTACAGCTGTGTTAATCATAAGACTCTGGAGTAGAACTTTGAGGAAGAACACTACATTGCACAAAACATGAAATCAATCCATGGGAACTGGTAAGACCTGCTTTACGCTTTTTTGATACTGAAAGTGAGTTGAGAACTCTTGATAGCTTCTGAGAATCAAGGTAGACCCTTGACCATTCCTGTTTATTGACTGACTGACTAGACAGAAGGCATGTGAAGATGAATTCTTCCTATTAAAGTTGCCTGGAGTTGCAAAGAGAACATGATTCGTGCAGATTTTATTAGCTGGCCCTTTTTTGTGTGTAATGACAACCTATCTCAAACTGAAACAAACTGAGGCTCTTTCATGCTTGCCAGAATATATTTAACCTTCCATAACTTACTCACCTGGTTTGGAAGCTAGCTTGTTTGTTTTTGTTTTTTTTAGGAAAAGTGCCTGCTTTTGTCCCACTTCATGATCAATAAACAAAAATGCGAGGAAGATGAGTAGCTGATACAAGGTCACACACTGAATTATCCGCTAAGCTGCCTTTTGCACTGTAGACCAGTCTGACTCATGGTCAGGCAAATAAGGACCAGCAGTACTTATCTTCTTTTTCCTCTCATTCCTCACATGCAAATCAGTCCCCCTCACAGTCAGGGATTTCTTGCTTGGATTCAGTATTTTGTACAGAAGGCACCAGAATGGACGCATCAATTCATGGGATGTTTCCTGGCATCGTGCTGGGCCGACTTCCAAACCCAAAGGAGCGAATGAGGTAAAACTGGATTGGAGACTGTATGAGGGACAGAGAGTTGGTCATAGGGAGACCACAGTTGGGCAGAGAGCAACTGTCTTCTTCTAAATCTTTCATGAATCAATAAATGATGCTAAATCTTTATCACAGGCTCTGGGCTCACTGAAACTTCTCAGTCATGGAAGAAAAGCCTTTAGATATGCTTGGGAGGACAGAGCGGGGCTCTGGGGACACTCTGAAGACAGCCTTTTCTCTCTTTTACAGTTGTATCTAAAGACAAATGATTAATGTACTATTCCTGCTGACAAGATTCTCTTAAAAACATATACTTCATTGTGTGCAACTTAGTTTTCGGAGTGGCTGTTAAAGATTAGGCTCACTGTGGAGGCTGGGATGGGGAACTGCTGTTGATGTAGAGTGAATAATACCCCTGTGCCTTTTGGAGGGGCAGTTTGGATCTCCTCTCCTGGTGCTTTTGCAGCATGCTGTTGGCACAGCTCTTGCCTGGCTGCTGCTCTCCCAGCCTGATCCCTGCTCCTTCAGGTAGGTCACCATTTCAGTTACTGTTTTCTGTCGGGCAGATCAAACACTACCCAGTTTTATCTGCCATGCTTTATCTCCTGTCATGAAAATCAATTCTCCCATTCCTGTGTGAGATAGACTATTCCCTCATGAAATGCCTCATGTCTTCCTCCCTCAAACTCTTATTTTAACTTGTTTATGGTTTGACCAGGTAGTTTGTTATATTGCTATATGTGGTTTATACAGCTGGGCCTCTGAAAGGGAAAGAACCCTCCCAAACCTGCAGCTTACATACTTCTTTCTCCACCTCCTCTTCCTTCTCTCCTCCCCGCCCCCCACACCGGAAAAAAAAAAATTCAACTAATCAACGGTTGTATCTATTATAATATTAGTCTGTGGGATACTACATGCAAGAGCAAATCCTACAGAAACCTCTTGCACCTGCAGGGGAAATGTTCCATATATGGCATTGAGGCTGGCAGAGACTTGATTCGGAATAAAATTTAAATGATTCTGGTCGTTTTGCCACATCCTGTTTCTCTCATTTATGCATGCACTATTTTGATAACCAGCAAATAGTTCTCCGTTTGCTGGAGCTAAAGATAGCCTTGAATTGTAGCACTAGTACCCTGCTCTGTTAGAAGTGCTCAGGCTCTCTCCCCTTGGGGCCAGCCTCAAAAACTGGGGTGAGACTAAGTTTCCTTTCTGGCATTTCTTTAGGTTTAGCATGATTTCATAACTACTTTCGAAGTGTTTCAGAGTAACCCAAACAGGAGGAGCTGCAGAGTTTCAATTTCTGGTTACTCAAACGGCCAGTGTCATCTCTCTCGTTGTTTCTTGTGATCCTTTGTTTGGTGTGAGATTTGAAGTAGATGAAGAAAAGCAGTTGGTATGCTTCAATTTCCTGGCTCTGCCTGGGGGCCTTCCCGTGTTAACTCTGTTTCTAGGATTTGGGCTTTTTTGGCATGTGAACCGTTATCTAGATCCTTTGGCTGAAACTTAGAGTTTTCCTTTATCTGACAACATGTGCTAATAGTGTAAATGCTTTGTATAGAGCTTCAACTTGGACTGGTGTTTTCCTCATGAAGAAAACATAGCATCTCTCCTATGAAGACAGACTAAGAGAGTAGGACTTGTTCACTGTTGAGAAGAGAAGGCTCCAGAGAGACCTTACAGCACCTTCCAGTGCCTAAAGGGGACTTACAAGAAGGCTGGAGAGGGATTTTTTTACAAGGGCATGTATTGATAGGTCCAGGGGGAATGGCTTTAAACTGAAAGAGAGTAGAATTAGACTGGATAAACTAGGAAAAAAATATTTACTGTGTGGGTGGTGAGGCACTGGAACAGGTTACCCAGAGGAGCTGTGGATGCCCCATCCCTGGAAGTCTTTGAGGCCAAGCTGGATGGAGCTCTGAGCAGCTTGGTCTAGTGGAAGGTGTCCCTGCCCATGTAGGGGCGTTGGAATGAGATGATCTTCCAATCCAAACCATTCTATGATTCTATGAAATGAGGAAGAAGACTAAAAATCTAGTTGAATAACTGTTAGGGATTAAAGTGAAAAATTGGCTTAACAGTGCTCCACTGCTGGAAAATCCCAGTCTGGGCTGCAGAGCAGTTCATGTGCACACTTGGATGCTTACCTGTGCTGTTGCATTCAGGTGAATACAGGCCTTAGTGAATATAGGCCCCCTCTTGAAGCTGAGATCTAGTTAAAATTCATATTTTGTTACTCTCAAATTTGAAGAATGACCAGGCTGGGATTTTATGCAGGTCCATCACATATTTTGAAAACAAAGTTCTTTCTGACATTTGATGCTTTCTAGGCCTTTCACATAATCTATGTTAAGATGAATGAGACTTTGGTCTATGCAGGCTTTTGTTCTTCCCAAGAAAAATGGAGAAGATGTATATTTTAACTAGATACTTACAGAAGATTTTCACAGGACTAAAGTGATAAGCAGCTCCTGCTACAGGCTGATAACTTCTTCATGGTCTGTCAGGAGATGCTAGCCATCCTAATGCACTACAGCCATTTAAATAGCACACACAAATCCTTGGCAGTGCAGTGCCCAATAGCACAGAATGTGCAGCTCCCATGCGGCAGCAGGGAGCCCGGCACCGGGCACATTTGCCATTACCACCAGTCATTTGCTATCTGTAGGTGCATCTGGAGTGAGGATGAAGTCAGTGAGACTGTTCAGGTAAGCAAGTCCAGTATTTTGGGGTGCCTTGCTCTCATCGGCAATCCTGGAACTACTCAGTCAAGTGAGACTAATAACATTTGGCTCTGTGTGTGGAGAGTTGTGTTCTTTCCATTAAACAAAACGTGACCTCTACAGGTTCTCCTTTTCTGGTGTAAACACGATGTCTGCACCAACTGGGGAACCTCTGTACTAGTGTTGCTGATTCCAAATAAAGTAATAGTGACAGGACCCTTCCCTGGAACTTACTCTGTTAAATTCATAATGCAGCAGTGCAAGAAAATGAACTCATTTGACCAGATCCTTACAACTGTTGTAAATCTTGGTCACCTTATGGACTTTGCTGGAAGTGTTCCAGGGTACACAAGGAAATGAATGGGATAATTTTCCTTCTTTATTCCCTATCAGCACCACCACCATGTATATTTTATTTTACTTTTAGTATTTATATGTGGCTGATGCTTCCTGCCCATGGCAGGGAAGTTGGAACTAAATGATCCTTAAGGTGCCTTCCAACCCAAACCATTCTGCGATTCTACAAAATATTTGCTTGCCTGTTTTTTCCTCAGTGGTGCTGCTGACATTCTAGGAGCAGTTCTGCAGGGTAGAGATGTGGTTTGTTACCAAGCTTTAGTGTGTGTAGCCCATCCCTTCCCCTTTCTCCTCCTTCTCTGCTTTGTGGAGCAGATGGTGCTAATTCCCATGGTGGCTCTTGATGCAGCTGAAGTCTCTTCCCTGATGCCTCTACTGTACCATGGAAACTCCCTGTGGTATTTTTGGAGAAGAGAACACACAGTTGATTATTGTCTTTTGTTTATGATTTTTAAGATCCTATTAGGATTATATTTCTTTCTGCTGTGCTCTTTCACTTCCCCTTCCAACCTGTCCCAAAGATCTGTGGTCTGAAATTCCCTGCAACCTGGGGAATATTGCTTTTCATTGCTGTTGTAAGTTATATCATTTTGCATTCCTCCAGACATCCATCCACCTACCCACCCACTGCATGTTTACCTTTGTAAACATCCTCTCATGTTGATTGTACTTACATTTTTTTCAAGTAGAAATGCTGACTCTTTACATATAACAAAGGTCATTCTATTGCTTTCTGTTTCAATTAAGAGGCTGAAGCGCCACTAATTGCCATTTTTAATTAGCCCATTCTTTAGTGCCCCTTTTCTCATCCTTTGGGCCTCCCCCTCTCTTGTGTTATACAAATACAACAGGATGATTGTTAGAACACATCTTCCTCTCCCCTGGGTCACCAGTGTCTCCTGCCCACACCTGGCAGACCCCCTGTGATGTTTTTTGGACTCCTCCAACTCTAGCACCACATCTCTGTCTTCAATACACTGCATTGCTCTCTCCCGACCTTTCTGATTCTTTTCAACTATATACTTTTCTCTTTGCAATTAAGTCAGTGGCTTTATATAGGTGAAACCAGGAACAGAATTTCACCTCCTGTATCTGAATGTGTTATTTATTGTGCCAGCTTTTCTCCTAATTCAGCTTGCTGACTTGCTCCAGCTTTCATCTGCCATAAATGTCTCTATGCATTTTCGTGTATCGTGTAACGATGCCTCTTCAACCCTGTGCATTGTGCTGCTCAACTTTCCTCCAAACCATTCACAAAATCCACTCCTTTTCGGCTAGCCTTCCTTTGTTGTTCTGCACCCCAGGCTTTTATGCCACATGTGAAGCCAAATCCTGATGCTACTGAAGTAATTTGAAATGTTGCCATTTGCTTCACTGAGATGAAGACTGAGTTCACTGTCTGCAGATTTAAATATTATGAATGGGGAGAAGTGGGGAGTGAAATGACAGGAGAAAAAGAATCATTAAGTTCATTACGCCTGCTGAACAGATCCTGTGAGCTCTTGCTGTTGAGGCATGTGTCCTCCCATGCTGCTGCTTTTTGTCACCTTTGCTGTGCTATGCTTAATTTAGATTGTAAATTCCTCACATTAGACTCTTTCTGTTTCATTTGTCCTTAATGTGGCATGCCCACCTATGGAATTGTGCAAATGTAGTAACTCAAGGAGAAGATGTAGTCTTCAGAAAATTTTACCCAGTTTAAGCAATTTTTAAAAAATAATCATAAATAAATCACCTTTTCATAGTACCAAACAGGAAATCTCTGGGCAGTGGTCAGGATCTCAGTGGAAAGTCTAGCTTCACTGTGTGACGGTGTAATGACCACAGTAAGGTACAGAACAGAAGCCTGTGAAGGAACATTTTGTTCATCGCCTTTGTATCTGTGCCAGGCTGAGGGGTACAAATCCTTAAAATTCTTTGTACAGGCAGATGTAGTTTTCCTTTGAAAATATGCACACAGGACTAAGCTCAGTATGGCCTCCAGCAAGTGTTCACCATGGTTCTGTGTTACTCGAGAGGACAAACAGCGATCCTGTGCTTTTTCTTACAGTACTATGCACAGTCTCCTAAATCCTGTCTCAGGTGAATCCTCAAAGGCCTGAGCCATCCCAGTGACATAATGCTTTAGAGTAGCTGTGGTTTTGTGGAGAGCGGTGGGTTTGGCTCAGGCAATCCTAATGATGCACTCAGTGGTGGTTATGGCCGAAATGAAAGAGGCAAGAATTGCTCTGTACAGCCAGAGCTCAGAATGGAGGTGGGGGAGCAGAGCAGGATGTTTCTGGGGAGCTGCATGACTCTGCTGTTCACCCCCTTGTTCATTAGTAAGTGGCCTATGCCCTTTGTGGGTTACAGAGCAATGTATTACAGTTACATCAAACTCTCATACTGCCTGACAGCAATGGCACAATGGATTCAGCTTTATTTTGCAGCTATCACAAGCTAATTTCATTCTTACTGAAGTCACTGGCTAAACAAAGCCAACATTCCTCTCTGATACATGTGAGATTACTTTTTTCCTCCCTTCTTTTTCTTTCTCTGCTTAAGGTTCACTTTAAAACACCAAAGACATGATTCTCCTGTTGTTCCTGGATTTCACGGGTTTAATTCTTACAACTTGCACAGTTCTCTTGGTTTAGAGAGGTGATAAAAGAAAACCAGAGTCTCTTTCATGTTATGTGACAAGCCAGTGGTGGCATGGTGCAGTGGGATAGAGCTGCTTCAGCAAGCAGTGAAGGTCTGTCTGTCTTGCTGCATCTGTTGCTTTGATATTTGAACAGGACTCTTCTGAGACAGTCTCTGTCACTCCTTAATTAGCCTGTCACTCCAGGGAGGAAAGAAAAAACTCAACAAAAAAGCCTGAGACAGGAATCTAATGTGGCTTTACTGAATGACAGGGCACAGCACAAAGCTGGCCAAAGAAATATGTATTTAAACAAATTACTTCACATTTACACATCACCCCTTGAGTGAGCGTCTTGCGTAATCTAAGAAGGAATGTTGGGAAGCAGTTTCCAGCAGGAATCTCTTGTAAACATAAAGGTACTCATGAGAATAGTGGGGAAGGGAAGTCAGGGATCTGCAGCTGGAAGACCCTGTGCTGTAGGCTGTCCTGAAGGATGCTGGTGAAAGCACTGGATGACTGATTGGGAATTTCTGTCTCCACATGATGGGCTCATGGTCACCTGAGGAACAGCTTCGCTCACTGTCCTTAGGATCTGCACTGGAACAAAATGTATCACAGGAGTAAGTAAAAATTTTGAACCAGGCTGTAATTCCTGCTGTGTGAGAGACCAGAGTTTAATGAGAGCCAGTCACAATCTCCAGAGCATGTTTGAGCCAAGGATAAGAATGGCCGTTGAGGGAATTAAAGCAAAAGCAAAACACAGGCTTGGTTATTGTTTCAGTCACTTCTAAACAGTGAGTGGTCCATCCGTTTAATTCTTATAAACAGGTGTTGCTTTTTTTGCAAGAGGCAAGAGTTCATGTTCTCAAGTATATAGCTTAATTAGAGTGCTCTCACCTAGTATTTTTAGCTAATGCAACAAGTGTAAATCTGATATTCTGCAAAGCAAGTGCTGAAGTCTTAGCACGTACCTTGATTTTCTTCCTAAGGTCAGCTGCCACTTTAATTTCTCCTCAACCCCGTTTTTACTGCTAGAAAAGATACTTAACAGTTACATGGTGTGAAATCTCTTTTTGTTTTGTTCCTGTAACATGGTATTTTCTCCAAACAATATTGAACCAGAGAGTTCATCTTTGGCATAACTCTTACTTCAGTTGAACTACATCAGAAACAAATTTTGTCTCTAGAAACCAAGTAATGGATCAAAGATTCATCATTAGAATATCTTGTACTCTGCGACCCTGTAAATGCTTTCCACATCAGAGGCAAGGCCTTCTTTAGGAAAAATGAGATAACACACTTTACTACAGGCTTGTTTTAGCCATGTAGGCTTGTTTCTTTCCACATTTAAATAGATTAGACTGAAGTTAGTTCTTGTTGCTGGATTTACAGATCTGTTGACTTAAATCTTCTCCCTGATGAGCTTGTCCAATATTGTCATCAGGAATGGAAGCTTTCCCACAGGCTATCCTGCCAATTTGTACCATTACTAGGCCTTGAATATATGAGATAACTGGATTCTTCTTATTATTTCAGCTAGAAAGTAAATTGGTAAGCAGTTGACTTAAGGTAAATCAATATATTACTTAGCTAAAGCAAAATAAAGTCATATAGAAAGACAGTGAGTTAAACATGTACATGTTTAAGCAATGCAGTTAGTCCAGAAATAGACACCTTTTGATGAGTGATGTTGCAATTATAAGCGACTTGTGACTTCCTTGCTTCCAGAAATTATTGCTGCCACAGCCTCCTAGCCAAGCAGTTTGCATGCTTTCGTGTCAGGTGGCATCAATCGGTTTAGTTCTGGCCACCAGTTTAAAGTATTCAACCTAACCCAGTTTCTTTTTTTTGATGAAAACTGGAAACCTTCTTCAACAAAACTAAGTCAGTAACCTCTGGTATGGTGGTACCATCACCATTGCAGCTGATGCAAGATGAGGACTTTTATGCCCAGCAGAAATTGGTACAATCTCTTTAGGTAACTTGCTTCTCAGAACAGTTTTTGGCACATGTGGTCCTGAAGAAATAGGCTTACTGTAGTACAGGTGCTGATGGTATTGTAATCTGACTGCTATTGACTGGATTTTGATTCCCAAGACACTATGTGGGGATGAAAGTTTCATTAAATTCTCTCAATGTATTTCTTTGTGGTTTTCCCTTTTCCTCTTTATTTAAAAATGTGGCCAAAAAACTTGAATTTTGTTAGTCTTCACTACAGATTAAAATGGCTCAGAACTGGGGCTTTTCATGCTTCACAAGGATGCTATTACTTGCCAGTAACTTTTTGTTAATGGATCTTCATCGTTAACTATGAGCCACATAGAGAAAAATATGTGTCTGTTGACCTGCACCACTTGATGGTACTTTGGCATCTAACAGATAAAATACAGCTCTGGGTTCACTTCTCACTTGTCCCACCAGTATAAAGAGCAAAAGTTAGGGTCACTAGGCAGAGGCAGTTGTGCAAATTCTCATTTTTGTACTGTACATCAGGGGAGCCTGAGGTAGGAATAGCAAAATAAGTTCAGAGTTAATAAGAAGAAAATTGAGCCTTTACGAGAACTGAACCATCTTGGATGACAAATTTCTGAAAAGTAAAAATTGCTTCCTCTATCACTTTTGCATCCCAGATTGCAGAAAGGAACAGAATAGCCAAAACAGAGCGAAAGTGCTCTTGCAGAGAAGGCAGACGTTTCTGCTCTCCCAGAGCAGGGCTGTGCTCAAGCGGAATCTTAGCTCAGACTAGGCAGTGCCAGACCAGGCAGTTTGTGTCCAAATCACAACTGAAACGATTTGCTAGTGAAATTCCAAGGTGGCTGGCTAGAGAGCTGTAATAAAACCTCCCAAAGCAGTAAAATAGTCCTGAAACAATTAGCCAGCTTTGTGTGCCTGCCCCAAATTGCAGGTGTTTGAGAGGAGGCAGTTTATTTTAGTTCACAGAGCTATCTATAGGTTAAAAACTTAGTTATGAATTTCCTATATAGGGTTTATTCAAGTACAAGTATATGTACATTATAAAATATTTATAAGGGTAGTTACAACATGGAAATACGTTGTCTGTTTCTGGCTGTACAAGTTTTGGAGGAAGAAGATGGAAAAATACTCTGAACTGGAGGCATTAAAAGGGACTGCTAGCATGAAATTCAGTCAGAAGACTCAGGCATTAGATTTGTCTTCTACTTGTTTTAAATTTTTTTTTCCTCATCTCTTTGTATGAAAGTTGTGAAAAATGGCAATATCCTGCTTTAAGCAAGGAATTGTCAAAACTGCAGTGTAAGCAAACAAAAGTGCATTAACTTTTCCTTGTGTCTTCTTTACAGTGACCTTCAGTATGACTTCTGTTAACATGAGGTTAAAAACCTTTTGATAGGAATGTGAACTTTGAAGTTGATTGTATTCCTTTTACTGGAAGCTTTGTTACAAGAGATTTCCACCCTTCCCACCCCACTGTAGAGAGGTTTTCTTGTGGATGGAACAGAAGGCGAGTGCTTTTCCCAGGAGAGCTCACAGCCTAGCATGAGTATTACAAAATCACCATACAGCTCCTCTTCCTTCTCCCTATAGGAATAAGTTTGTCTTTTGCTTTCATGAGGTCAAATTCACTGATGAGTTTTAGTGGAGTGTGGTCTGCCCCTGGTGTCCATTTTACTCATATGATAATTTCTAGAGGATCTCAAGCAGTCATGGTCTGTCAGGACCTCCACCTCAGAGGCGATTTGGGCATCTGCACAGTGTTCCATTAACATTAAGTGTGGGCTTTGATTCAACAGTGACTCAGAACTGAGGGCAGAACGTTGCTTCATGAAATACCAGCTATGCACTCTGTACCGCCTGGGATTTTTTATAAATTGCAGAGCATCCCAGGAGATTCTGATTTATTTCTTGAGTCAACGGGGCTTTGGTAGGTAGGGGTTGTTCTGAAATCCTTCTGCTGGTGATGTACTTGAGACATCACCAATTACTTGATGTACAAGTACTTGGTGGTTGTACTGGATGCACTGTGAGCTGATCCAGAAGCAACAAATTTTCTGTCTGTTTGTTTGTTTTAACACATAACAGAAGATTGTTGAGGCTACCGAGAGCATTGGAGAGGCATATTTATTTATTTATAGACACACTGTTTACATATCACAGCTTGATGAAAAGCTGAAGTCATTACACTTGAACCGCACATGTGACTGTAGTTATCTGCATCACGCTGCATGGCTGTAGGCCAAGGCAATATATGTATGTATTCTGAGCTGCAGTTGTGCAGCTGAAGCAGTTGTTCCTTCAGCTTGCCTTTGCTTCTCTGCTGAACGTTAATATCCCCTTGGTGTGCCACCTAAGATCCTTTAAGATATCTCTTTAAAAAGTAATTCAGATTAGCATAAACAAATAATTTAAGCAGTAGGTTTCTTTACTAGAGTTTGTCTCAACTGATAGTTAGGGAACGTTTGCACAAGCCGCTTGGCTAGTGGTAAGGGTGGTAACTTCTGGCTAAGGCCTTGAGGATGAAGTGGGAAGTGGCAGACTCTCCATGTACCATGGTGGCACTTAGAGGACCTGACAAAGTCATTTCCCTTCATAGTTTTTTATATAAGCCTTATTTTGCATACCTAGCTTCCACTGGCAGCAACATTAATTGAAATGGAATACAATGTTCTTAATTTTTCTTTCTGAATCACCACTGGGATTCATTATAATGGGATTCTGTAGTGTGCGAAGGTGGAGAGAGGGGGTAAAAAGTCACAGCACAGAGTTGAGCTCCATCATATTCTGCTATGGTGCATCCAGTGTGAGCCATACCACAAGGGTTATGCTGTTTCTTATTAATGGTTCTTTTTGAAAAAGAGATGCTTTTTTGCTGATGCGTTGACACGCAAAAGTAATTGTGCTTCTTGTTGACAGGGTTGTGCAGACTATAGATTTTGAAGGAATTTCTGTGCTGTCTCTCAGGTTATGCTCCCACTAAACACTGCCTCTTTCTTCTCTGGAGGCTTTTCTATTGGTGCACCTTCACAATATCATCTAAGTGAATAGAGAACCACATCCGGGCTTCTGTCATGGATAGTCTCTTAATGAGAGATCGGGCTATGTTTTTTTGTTATATTTGCTCTTGAAAGTATGTTAATGTCTTGCTTGCATGCAAAGAGAGAAACTGGACAGAGTGGATAGATAGAAGGATGTATGGTTGGTAGTGCAGGATGAGAGAAGAGAGGGGTAGAGTAACAGTGCTGCAAGAAAAAACAGCAGGAAAATTTAACTTTGTTGCCTCATGGAAAGCTGAAGGTAGTGGTCACAGTAACATTGACTAATCTGTTCCTGGGAAAACTGTCTTGTCCTCTTCAGAGTGTCTGTATGATCATACTTGTTTTGTAGCATGGGTGGCAGAAACTTTGAACGGGCTAACAGTGTAAAATGAGGCTGAATTAACAAGTTAATTACTTCTGAGAGTGAGGATGAAGATCCTTGAGATACATTGAAACAACAGAGACAACTCCAAAAAACCTCCTTGCTTCCATCTCCTTCAAAATACGAAAAAAAAAAAAAAGAGATTGGACCAGCGCAAGATGTGTAGGACTTGCTGACTGATGGTGTAGGTCTGTAATGGGTTTTAGCCAGTGCTGCAGTCTTGTCTGCCAGCAGTTCCTGACTATATGTCCCAACATGACACTACCTTTCCTTGTACCAGACGTGAAGTGGTTAAGGCAAGAGAACCCATTGTGCTTAAAACATTTTGGTTTGTTTTTACATCATTCTTTTACATTTACATTGTGATTGTATGAGAGCTTGTATGGCATAGGGGGGAAGACAGACATGTGATGGGAACAGCGGGAGGAGAAGGGTAGAGGACATTTATTTTAAGGTAAGCACCAGCTACTGCTGTCTTTAACTGATTGTGGGACTGTGGCACAGAATGGCCATGTAGTAGGCAAGGAAGCGGATAAAGCATGTCTGGTTGATTAAAATAGTGCAGGTGTTGAAGGTAATGTAGCAGGTCCTGTGCTTGGAGACAGTTCATGTCCTCCTCATGCCTTTAGCTCGTCTATCAGCAGAAGAGCAGATAAATCCCTCAAGGGGCTCCTGTGGGGTATAATTCAGTAAAGCCCTCAGGAGGAGAGGTTTATAGAGATAGGCAGTGTTTGTAGATTGAAACCAGGTGCCTGTGTTGACCAAGAAGGTTTGCAGCATTTACACTTGGCTGGAAGTGAGCAAGTTTCTCTGGCCCAGTGCAGACCTTTCTTGAGAAATTGGGACTGCCACTTTTTAACGCTTATTTTGTGCTGCACATTTTGGTCTGCAGCCTTCAGTGATGAAAAATAGGGCTCAGCAGCCTTCAGTGTTGCATATTTGTTCTTATGTATGTGGCGGAGTGTTGACTTTCACTGAGACTCTACTCTTAAGTAGGTTATATCAGGTAGCACCTGCATGATAGAGAGATGGCACAAAGCAATTGATCTAGCAGCCTCTCAGGTGGGAGGACAAGGGCAGGATGTTGTCTGAAATGCCTCAGTAGTGATATTGACTACTGTTTGCTTCTTTTTGGTATATACCCCTGGACCCTGTGTAGTCTCCAGACTCTCCAGAAGGGGAAGAACAAGCCATGGTGACAGTAGGAAAAATTTATTGATGATGTTGAGGGACATGAAGAGGCAATGGTTAACTTCATTTCAAATAGGGACTATTGTAACATTAATGAAAGCACACAGAGGTCTGGAGAAGGGGCCTACTTGCTCCTCTCTTGCTTCCTTGTAGCTCTGCTAAGCAGAGATTTCTGCTTACTCCTGGTTTTCCCCACTAAAAGTTCCCATGTGCAATGATTTTGTTTACATCTGTTTCTGTTAAAGAGGGCAAAGAGAGACCATTATGTCCTCCAGAATGTGCAAGGTTTAAAGAAAAAGCTGAGGTCTTGGTTTTACAGTAAAACTGATTCTTCAATTTGTTTCTATATATTTCCAGTGCTACTAATCAGTTATGTGCTGTTTTACTATGTTAACATATTTTCAGGTCAAAAACTACTCTTGCATACAATGTTGACTGTCATAGAATCATAGGTTGGAAAAAGCCATTGAGATCATTGAGTCCAACTGTTAACCCAGCCCCTGAGTTCCACATCTACGTGTCTTTTAAATACCTCCAAGGATGGTGACTCAACTACTTTTCTGGGCAGTCTGCTCCAATGCTTGGTAACCCTTTCGGTAAAAATTTTTTTTCCGAATATCCAACCTAGACCTGTCCTGGTCCAACTTGAAGCCATTTCCTCTTTTCTTGCCCCTTTTTAATTGGGTAAAGAAACCCACACCATAAACTAGCTTCCTCAAGGAAGATACCTTTTGTCTCTTTTTATCTACCAGACATATAACAAATGCACTTTTACGTTCTCCTTTGGTCAAACAGACCGGCCATAACAAAATTTTAAGCATGAAATTTTGTTGCTTTGCAAAACTGTCCCGCTCAGTAGTGTAATTTGAGTGAGCCCGGGCTTTCTGCCTGCACCTCTTTTGTTCCAGAGATGTTCCCTTCTTCCAGCATTACACATGTGCGAGTGGAGTGGATGTCAAATACCATAGTATTTGGCGTACTTTTGCTTCTGGCTGCTCCTTATCTCTTTAAAAGTTTAGCACTTTTTCTTTAATATTCTGGTTCTTATAAGAATGTATAGGAACAGCGGGCAAGAAGGAAACATACAAAAGTTCTTACAAGAGGAGACCTGATGAGTTGTGGGGCATCCTGCATGAGGTACCCGCCTGGGGCTCTGACAGGCTCCCCATGCCTTGCCAGGCTTCTCAGCAACGCCTGCCCGGCTCCCTGCTTTAGTAGGAATGGTGAGCAGTTGGTCAGCACTTCCAGACCGGGAGGTTTTCCACATAACAAAGCCTGTGCTGCTTCTGGGTTGGCTTCCTCTTGGGGTCTTATCTGATTTAAGTCAAAAAAGGATGTCAAGATAGAGTGATTTCTGCTGAAAAAAATGGAAAGCATGAGAATAAACCTACAAGAAATTTCTTTGACTAAAGTCAGAACGGGGCAAGAGGAAGGGAATTACTACTACTAGAAAATCAAAAGACATTCATCAAAAGGCAGTGCTGTGTATCCACCTGGCAGGAACACACAAGTTTATTTTTGTCCTGGGAAGCTGTTTTGGGATCTTTGAAATGTAACCCTTGTTACAGCAAGTTTGAGGAGTTTGCTGAGTATCAGACTGCTGAGCAATTCAGTTTGTTACATTTTTGCCTCCCTCCTCCTTCTCCTCCCCGAGGAAGACATCTTTTCAAGCTCCTGCCCCCTCCCAAAATACCGCAGTAACCCACCAGCTTTGCCAGAAAATGCTTAGCACATTAGCAGGTTTAAGTGTCATAGTTCTAATCATTCAGAAGGCCAAAGAGCTGCATAGATTTCATTCCAGTATTCTTTCCAGATTTTTGACAACACTTGGTGTGCAGAGTTACAAATGAAGCCCGTGGTACAGATGAAATATGAGTTGCTGCTCTGCCCAGAGAAGCAAGATGTGTCTGTGTGGATGTGGCAGAGGGAGGAGGGCTATGAGATCAGCTGGGTGTCTGTAGTGAGAGAAGTGTGAGTGGCAAGGGTAAGTTTTCCATTACATAGTGTGCAAATAAAAATGGTTGTAGTTGTTGAGGTTATCTGTTCTAGAGTGGAAAAAGGGTCAGCACTGCCCTATCCAGCATTCTCTTTAAATAAGCTGTATTTTTTCCCTGTTGTTTTGGCTGTCTTGGATGATTCCTGTCTTCTCTAAATTACTACTGTAATTGCTTGTATGCCAGATTCTGCTCACAGCTTCAGAAGCATGACATCAGGAACTATTCTTCCCAAGTCAATGGAATCATGCTAATTTTTTTCTTCTTGATGTGATGCAACTGAGAGCACTTCTTGGTCACTTCTGTGTTAACACCTGTTAACAAGAATAGAGAGGCCCCCACTCTGCTGAATGGAGCCAGAGAGTGGCTTATCTTTCTTGCAGATGTTAGTGTCTTTTTGTCTGCTTGGTGTGGGGAGGCATGGTGGAGCACAGGAATGTATCATATCTTTTCCATTCCTCTCCCTCCTGGTTTGGGGCAGCAAAAAATAAAAGGGGATTAGAGACCCATTAGCAAAGTGAGTGGGAGAAGGCTTAATAAGCTCCTATTTTCTTGAGCATGGGATCTGACTTTTAGGCGGTGGCTGCAGGCAGGGCTGCAAGTGGGATATATGCAGAGAGAATGTACACACCTACTTTCTTTTCCCAAAATTACAATACTGCAGGCTTTTGGTGTGCACAAGCTGCTTTCAGGTTCTGCTGACTGCCTGCCAAGTTCAGGCTCAGCCACACTCTCACATCTCCTTGCAGCAGGCTGGCTCGGGAGCTGACCCCCAATTACAAAGACAGGGCTGATGGTCACACAGCTGAAGGACAGGACCTCACTTCTTTAGAGCCAGTGGCCCAGTCCCAAGTTGCTTCCAGTCTGGGAGCTCCTCCCTTGAGCAGGGCAAATTGAACTTTTACCTCAATGCAAAACATTCCAGTTCCCTTTGCCTTTTTAGCTCCACAGGAGCCCGGATTCCCTCTCTCACAAAGGTGAGATACTACTGATTGTTTCCTGCACTGTTGCAGAGCCACAGAATTTCTGTTAAGTTTGGTTCTTGCCCCAGCGTCTAACCGTTCTGGGCCTAGGTGGACTAAGCAACAGCTGCGAGCTCTTCCTACAGAGGTTAAACACCATCAGCTGGCTGGACAGAGGTGTCCTGCTTCGTGTCAAGTAGGTACTACTGTATTCCCTTTCCAACATTGCACAATAATGAGGTCTGAATCCATTAGGGAACAGTGCTTGAGTGCTGCCCTGCAATGTAGCCTGTCACTACAAGGCTGTAAATACCTTTAATAACTGTTTGCATTGGTATTTCCTTGCTACAGTGCAGAACCACCCCGTAGCTCATTGGAAGTGTGTCTGACCACGCTGCAGGCCAGAGACCTTCACCAGGAACACACAAGCTTGAGTGCAGCTGAGTACAAGTTATGTGCAACATCCTACAAGGGCCAATCTTCAGTGTTTTCAGGAGTTTTTTTAAAAATCTTTGCTTATTATTCGGAGACACAGGGTGCTGGAGTGATTGGACAGTCTCTCTGGAGGAAGCAAGGGTTCCATCAGTAGTATCTACAGGGAGGAGCAGAGTTCAGGTAGAATGACCAAAGGAAAAAGTGCTTATGTTTGTCTGCTTTTTTTGCATACCCCTTCATTGTCCATGGACCAAGTGATACAGTTGTCTATACCAGGTTGTCATAGTTACTATTGTATTAAAAGAAAAATCAAGAAGGAACATTCGGGTTTTGCAGAATTGATAGGTTACTCCACTCTTTTTGGGTCAAGGATGTGTCTAATGCAACATACTGTCTCTTAGAAACAAACAGACTGAAGAAGCAAAAAACCCACACAACTCCAAGTCTTTATTTCAGTATTTCCCCAATATTGCATAACTCCACGAATGCAAGTGGCATGTTTTAAATAGGTGTAGAGTTGTGGCTCACTGCTTCCTGTATTTCAAACCCTGCTATCTGATTGGAATGGGAGCACAGGTATTGCATGCCTGTGTGCCTTGGTAACCCTGGATTACGCATGCACTGAATCGCCAGCCCCTTTGCTTTTCTTTGTCCGGAGCTGGCGTTCATCTCCATCCACCGTTCTCCCCTCCTGCTGCTTATACACATGGTGCAGTCATGCACTGGGCTGAGCTCCTGCTCGTGCCAAATCCACCATGCTGTTGAAGGAGGATGTTACAGTGCTGGAACCAATTGCAGCAGAAAGAAGCCAAGAAATACATGAAAAAGGGAACTGTGTTTAAATCATCACATCAAATAAAAGAAAAACCCAAATAAATGCGAAGAGAACATGAAATTTTGTCTTTGATGTTCTGTGCTGGGAAGGTTTCAATCTCTTTTTAAAGCTCCTCCTCCACCCTCTTGCTTCTTATGGGATTGTATCCAATATTCCAATGTTCATGTAATGCCTTGACTTTGCTATCATTCTTCTTGGGATAATTATAGGTTAGTATAATGTACCTATTGTTCTGTTCCACAAAGCAGCACTGTCATACGGATGGCAGGGGTGAGGTGGGGGGGATCTTTGTGTGTTCTCCTGCATCCACATCGTGTCTTTAATTAGTGTTCTTCCTTGCCTTTTCTTTTTTATTTTAATTTTTTTTTCCTTCCCATGGTACATGCTGAGTACTTCCTCTTCTCAGACCGTTGGTCTCTTTTCCCAGTTACACTGGTGCCTTGTTTTTTAGGTTTTGGCTAAGTTCATTCCCATCATAGCAGGTTTGCCTTTCAGATGAAAATAGCATGAAAACCAAGTAATGAGTTACTGGTGTTTACAGAGAAAGCAGATAGATTATTCTTTCCTAATCCATATTAGTTTGGTCTCTCTTGTTACCTTGCATGATTTTTCCTAAATTCAGAGAGAAGAAGAAACCTACCCTGTGCCCAGGGGCTCCACTCTGCATTTGGGCCCCGCTGCACAAGACGCCGCATAAACATGTGCTAACATAGTCCCTGACTGGAGTGCTCACACGGTTTTCTGGAACAGGATTCGTCTTTGCCCTCCAGGTGCAGGTGTGGGAGACTGCTGTTGAGTGTTGTACTGTGGTTTTGGTGCTGGGTCTTCTGTTGTGTTTGCGAGACAAGGTGCCGAGGATATTATTGGGTGCTTGAGAAATATTAAGGAGAGGCTGAAGGGCCCAGTTAATCTTGGTTCTTGTATCCAGGGGATGAATGTTGGTTCCTAATTGTTGAAGAAGCTGTGTCATCAGTTGCTTGCCTTCTATTGTTGCCACCTCCAAGATAAATAATATTCAGAGCTGGTGGTGTATTTTAACCCATAGGTTCATCTTGATTAGATGTTGTGTATTTTGCTGTAAACTACTTTTTACTTTTGAGTCAAATAAGTGGTCTGGATCGACAGTTCCTGACTAGCCCATCAAAGTAAAACAGTAGTGGGCTGGTTTTTTTATTTTTCAGGACTTCACACAACTTCCTTCTCTTTGAGTGGGTTTACCAGAATGATGAAATGGGAAACCTCCAAATGATTGTGTTTTTGAAACCTATTGTTATAAAGGAGGGGATTACAGATTTTGGAGAAATCTGGATTAAAACCTCTCTGCTAGCAATGAGTGTGCCTTGAGCACATGCAGCTTCCCTTCTGTAAATGGACACAAGTGTGTTCTGCAGTCAGAACTTGGTCCCCTCTCCTGCAGTTCCTGGGCTTCCTCTTGCTCCTGATGCACAAGGCCAAAACACACGGCTTCAACTTGAATGTTTCTTTTAAAACGCCTTACATGAATCTTGGAAAGATCTGAAGGCTCATCCAACTTTATCATTGCTAGGTTCTTCTGCGTTCTTCTACTGTGAAGTGTTTAAAATCTTCAGTGTCTGTATACCTCTACATACTTGCAAGTCTGAAAAAGCATGGTGTCCATCTGTGGGTAAGGGGAATGGAGTAAAAAAGACTTAGTGGATGGAAGTGGACTTCTTCCTATGCCTTGAGAATGTCATCTTTCTAAAAGAAAAATTAACCTCTTTCATAACGATAATTTGTAGAATTTTGTCTCCAAAACAAAAGAACCAACACAGATGTACAATTTGGCAAGCCACAAATGTTAAGCAGCCAGCCCCTTTCTCTCTGGTGTAATTCCATGGACTTCAAGGGAATTACACCAGTGGCAGCGAATCTGGCCTAAAATGCCTTTGACTAATATTTGTTGGTTTCTTTCTGGTGTCCAGAGTAATGCTGAATCAGATCTGATGTTTCAGAAATGGATGAACTCTTGTGTGTTCAGTGCTGCATGGTGAGACCCCCTGGTAAGAGCACACACACATCTACACACACATATTGAGTGTTTTCTGGGGGTGTTCCCAGAACCAAGGCGCTTGCCAGGTGTGATTGCAAGCCAGCTCTGGCTGTGTTGTATGTGTTGGAGAAGCACAGGGATGTTCCTCACAACTGCTGCTTGCCTTGTGCTTGCTTATTGTATTTCCCCTTTGTATCCTGAAGTGGAAACCACAGGTTAATCCCAGTCAGATCCTGTAAGTGTTGGACCAGACCCAGAAAAATTCCTCCTGTTGGCTTCAGTGTATTTACATACCACAGGTCATTGCAAGGTGGTGCTCACCTTTGTATTCATTCCCACATGTCAAAGCAGAGATATTAGTTCATTTTTCTTTTTTCTCCAATATTTCTTTTATTTTCTAGGTTACTTTTTTTTTTAAGAGATAAGAAAGTGGAAGGAGCGATCCCCGTGGGTCCTGACATCTGCTGCAGTCATTCTTACAGACTCAAAGGAGATTTAGGGAAGGAGAGGAAACAGTCTGGCTGCAGTCTCTTATTGTTTCTCTTTCGTGGGCCCCCACCCTGCACCCTCCTGGGCCTGCAATCCACTAACTAGCTCCTCCTGACTCCAGCTGTCATTTTTCCTTTTTATCTACTCCTCTCTCAAAGAACCAAATGTCATCTCTTGTGGTTCCCTTAGCTGGGGTCAGAGACTCCTTTATGTGCATTACGCTGATCAAGGATTTTTAACTGGGAATGAGAGTGGTAATCAACTGCATGGTTGGGGAAGGGGAGAGATTAAATCTGAGAATTGCCAGTGATTGCCCCACGTGAAGAACAGCAAGCAGCTAGCAAAACACATGCTATCATTATTATCATTATGCTCTTATGATTATTTTATTCCCTCAGTGACAGTAAAATGCTATCTATAGCAGAAATGTAGGACAAAGTCCACCCTTGTTTAGCCCTGTGGTATTCAGTGGATCTTCTGTGGGGTAGAATTGGGAAAATGAGATTTACAATTTGGACTGACTCATGTTTTCAGGACCCTCTACCTGGGAGACTTAAAAAAAGTGAGAAGGGAAATCAAAGGTATGTTTGTCATCTAAATTGAGAGGCCATTTTTGTTCAGAAAAGAGCAGCCATTTTTATATCCAGTCTTGACTCTGTAGCTGTGGGGAAGTCATTGGAGAGTGTAGTGGGATGGGACTTCTGCTGTGTCCTGACACTTCAACTTTGTCAGCAAGTTTTGGGGCATTGATGGCTAAATAAAAGTGAGGTGAATAAAACACAGGAAGGGTTCTTGATGCTGCTTCAAGCTCTGCCCATGGTTTATTTTTCTGGTTTGTTCAACACAGAATCAAGCTCCAGGGACTGCAACAGATTGCAAACTTTAAGTTTCACGGTCTGTGAAGGCATAAGTTACATGACAAGAATTACCTTCAGATTGATTAATTACTTTAATTTTAGTAGCCTAAACTGTCTCCTTCAGTACATCCTTTTAAAAGTCTTGTCAGTCCCTCTAAAATGTCCTCTGTTGTTACAGAGCTATAGAAGAGTAGTACAAAGTGTCCCGATTCTCCTTTTGCACTGATGTAAGTCAAAAGTACTCTGAAGTACACAGGAACTTATTCAGTCCTCTTCTAGAAAAGCATTTTCTTCATAAGAGAAAAACAGACTGTAGTTAGAGTTGGTTTATTTGAGGGAGACCTTCCTGGTGGAGAAAGAGGTTTCCCTCAGCTCCAATTGCCAGTTTTTGCTAAGATGTGTGCTAGTGTCTAACATACTAGTATTATTCTGGTTTTATTATCTAGGCATTTGACAGTGATTTTGTTAATGCTGTCAAAAAATGTTGCTTTCTTAGCAACTCCAGCTCCCAGACGCTGGGGACTACATGAAATTTCCAGTTTTATTGCTGAAATTTCTGTCTCTGCCGACTGTAGAAATATTTACAACTAAAATAATCTGCCAGTTCAGAAACAGGACCAAACTCATGATTTTTTGAGTGGTTTGATTTTGGAAATATTGTAAATACATCACTGCTTTGAAAGAGGAAAATATGAAAACAACCTGGTTTAGTGGAAGGTGTCCCTGCCCATGGCAAGGCATTGGAACTAGATTATCTTTAAGGTCCCTTCCAACAGAAATCGTTCTGTGATTCCATTAAATGCCAGGTGTGGGTTGTAGCTGGAATACGGGAAGGTGGGAATATCAGGATTAAAAAAAATCTTATTTCCCATGGGTCAGGGGCTAAGCTTCTTGAACTTGGACTTAGTCCCCTTCTTGCCTACTTTTCCAGTTAAAACAGATGTGCCTGAGTCTCAGGTTTAAGATGGAACCTATTGGTAAAGATCCAATCAAATACTACACTGTAAAGCTTCCAAATCTGGGCAGATGTGGAGTTGTACCTGACCTGACTTTTCCTGCTTCCCTCTACCGTGATGTTTCAGCTTTATCATTTGGAATGGGCCTTTATATACATTTTTGAAGTCTGATCATGCCTTGTATGCATTGTGATATGAAAGGAAGGATGGATAGGAGGAGTCCACAGTCCTAGAGATACTTTGTCATCTACTGTCTTCTTGGTCTCCTTTGCTTTCCTCTGTAGCATGGGATGTGGATCACCTCCTGACGTGATCTAAGCGCATTTGCCTCAAATCCCTTGGAATTTTGCATGCCCTAGAACACTGGTGATGCCAGTTTTGTCTTTCTGGGGCAGATTATAGGACTTGAGGGTCCTGGTAATTTTGGTTTAACTATAGATCTTAAGTGTTTTTAGAATACTGGGAATTTGTACCCTGTTTTTGTGGACCTTTGTGTGCCTTGTACATTATTTTGTGGCGTTGGTAGAGACTGGGCTCCATTTTTCAGTTTATAATTTCCAGTCCTTTGTTGTTCAAAGACACACAGTCCCTGCTGTGTGCTGTTCAATTTACTGCTCCCTTTTCAGTCTTTTCTTGCCATCTTTCCTTACTTATTCAAATTTGTCATTCCCAATGGTATTGCTGTTTTGTTCAGTGGGAGCCATGATTAAAAGTTTCCCCACTGGACTGATTTGATTTGATACCTGTCTTTTCAACCTCACAGTCTTTGAACAAATCCCTCAGTACATAGGCAAATACCAACACCAATGCTGTGGCCTCATTCTTCTTCCATCTTGTGCAGCTTTTTACTTTAGTAAAGTGAGTGTAAATCTAGGAGAAATCGAAACGGAGTTCTCAGTCTATGCAAGCTTTAATGGCAACCAAATGTACAATGGCACGAGGAAATGATGATTCTGAAGTTCAGATTCAGGCCTTAAACACAGACTGAAGGCGAATTGTAATTTGTCATAATTTACCTGTTGTTACAATATTAAATTTTTTACAGAAGCAAGTTGTATTTTTTCTGCTTCCACCTTCTAAAAAATTTTTGTACTGTTCCTCTATTCAAATGTACTGACAGTTGCAATCACATGGAATGATATTACTGCAGTAGCCAGTTTGGTCCTTCAGGACATGATATAAACATGTTCCTCAAGTGACTATAGAACAGGCAACCCTGAAGGAAGCAGATAATTGCAGAGACAAACTGTATTTTTACTGCCCTTTTTGGAGCACTAACAACTCTCTAAAAGGTGGATATTGCTAGAACTTAGTCCTCTTCTTTCTGTAGAACCAGGTGTTCTGGGATTCTTCTCCAGTATTTTATCAAGTTTTTCTCCTTTATGTAGGTAGAATTAACAGAAAACAGAGATCAAACAAACCTAAGCACAAGCAGGCAGCATAAAGGTTCTGTAAAGTGTCAGATTTGGGATATTAAAAACAATCTCAAGACCATGACATCCTATTGTAAATTATAGCCATACCGGCTATCACCTCAAAATCCTCTAGGAATTTTTGCCACAGATGCCTTCCAGATGCTGCAGCAGTTTCCAGCTGTTTCTCCACTTTTGGATGCACCAGACAAAACTAAGAAACCTCATTAGCCGATGGACAAACTGCTGAAGGGTAAAATGGAGTAGGAGCTACTTAGTAGGAACAGACATAATTTCACCTAAGATGCCACTGGCTGAAGACACAAATGCCAGCTGTTTATTAGCTGGCTTCATACTTGTGCCAGTTTGGACACAAATCTAGGAGGAAACCCCAAGACAATACTGAAGGTTCATTTTATTTTAGTGTGCTCTGCACTTGGACTTGCCCTCTTTTCTTCAGTCTTCTGGCTTGCTAGACCAGAAGGAGGAGAGAAAAAAGAGAGCCATGAACTTATCATTCATATCAGTGTATAATTTCTTATAACTGAACTTCTCTCTGGCAAGAAGTCACATGAAAATCAAGTTATGAGATTCCCCCAGCTCTGCATTACCCCCACAACAAGAACAGCCTGGAAGAGTTGTATCTCAACACATAAAATGTCAAATGAACATCAGGCATTCTTTGTATTCAAAACTCATACGTGTGTTCCTATAGCTCCTCTTAAGTAAAGTATTCAAAGTTATTCACGGCAGCCTTATAAGCAAGAATCCATGTGGCAGTGATTAATTTATAAATAGATGCAATCTGTGTATAGGCAATGCTGTAGATGAGTGATAGTCAAACCTGAAAAGTTTGCTTCTTGAATGGACTGAGAGGGAGCAACATGATCACCAGGGCGTGGTACCTGAGGCTGTGCTGTGGTTGATGCTTTGCTGTCATTGTTGCATATTGAGTGCTTTAGTGCACTGTCAGGTCGTCACACTGTGATTAGCTTGTACAGCTCTGCAATTGTGTTTTCTTCCTGACTGCTGGAGAGAAGAGTTGCTTTCCGTCTCTCAATCTTTGTGCTTCTCTCTTTGACTACATCAGAGTAAAGAACAATCACTAGTTCTTTGAAATATTGGCTAAGCCTTCTTGTTTGTTGAGCAGAGAGGTTCTGTTTAAGCCTACTGATTCCTTCAGAACCCAGATGTGATGTTTTAAGGAACTCAAGCTGACCTATGTAATACACTAGATTGTTTTCCATTTTCTGCAAAAAGTGTCCTGTGTTTCATTGAGTCACATGGCGCTCTCTCCTAGTTTTTATGCTGAGAAAGATTTAGTGTGTAACTGATGAGTGTATGTTACACAAAAACTCCAAAGAGGATCTCAAGGGCTTTTATTTCATAACCCTCACCAAAGATGATTAGCTTTTTTAGCGTTCCATGCATGTGGCTTGTGGTTCTCTTGGCGAGAAGAGGGGACACTTTGGAGAGGAAGGAGATCATCATTCTGTTGTTCAAGTGATAGAGCCAACAGTGCTGCTATCAAATAATCACAGTTCCTAAGCTAACCACAAAGGAGATCACCCCACAGAGGGCAGAGGAGGCACTTACCTGCCTGCTTTGTGCTCACTAGCAACTACACCAAGGATTTGTCTGTGCATGATAGTCCTTAGAAGCACAAGACTTCCATACCCTCCTTACAGGTGACCTTTCTGCAGATCCTTTATTTTTCTTCCCTTCTCAATTCCTGCCCATGGAGGCACTCTTCCCTTCCCCCTCCCATTGCCTTGGAGCTGTTTTGTTTCTCCTGATGAATGTCAAGTGCTTTGGGCCTGCAGCCCTAATGGGTCGGGGCTAAAACTTGGATCTACCCCTGAGACACAGTGGAGCCAGCAAAGATGGGTTATTTTAAATTGTGTGGTGACAAGCCTTTTTTTTCCTGCCTTTTTGTTCCCAGAGGATAGCTGGGGAGGTTTGCTGTGCCAAATGGTTGGAATGTGTTTTTTCTCCTCTTCTTCCCCCTTCAAAACCGAAAGAGAAAATTTTATGCTGTGAATTCTGTTAATTGGGAAACATAAATCCAAACTGTAGTGCAGCGTTGCCGGGCCTAGGCACCAATTGAAGTTTAATGAGGGAACAGCAGCTTTCTCTTGCCCTCCTCTCTTATGCTCTCCCTACATCAAACTCTTTCTTGTGGTGCCATCCTGTTCCTATGGGAGTATGGGAATGCCTGGGAGAGTGTGTGCATTTGTCCAGAGTTCTCATGGATCTGAATGCAATATGTGACTCCTTTAAAATAATGCAGCCAGAGTGAGGCATGGACATTATTCCAGGCTGAAGTTAGTTGGGTAGCCAGTGTAGGAAAAAGAAAGAGAGATTCCTCTGGGTTCCTGCCCTAAGTGGCTGCAAGCTCATTGAGGGAAATCCACTCTGCAACAGAGATTTAATGGTTTATGTGCCTTGACCATATGTTTTGGACTGATGACAGGGTCCCATAATGAATGTTATACGACTTTTTACGTCTTGTATCAGGCCTGATATTTTCTCAGAACTTGATAATGAAGTCTTTCCTTATCACTACTGACTGGATGAAGAGATATCTCGTTAAATCCAAAGTAGAAAATAAGAATCCTTCTCCTTGTTCCAGCTGTGATAATGGGAATAAATTGGTTCCCATCAGCTTGTACTGGATGTAATGGATTCCCTTACACAAAAAGCCAACCTGAGAGGGCCTTGATCAGAGCATGAATGGGAGTATAATTAAACTGAGTGTAATAACATACTTTAGCAAAGATAGACAAGTTCATCTGAAATGGCTCTGGAGTGAATGCCAAAAGCAAAAGCTTCCTTTTGGCATTGATGTTTCAAGAAGAAAAGCAATTCACATAGTGGCAGAAAGGTAGATTGGAAGGGTAATAGGAAGAGAGCTTAACTAGAGGGCCTTGCAAGTCCCAAAATTTATTAAAGCCAATGCTGACTGGCTCTGAGATCTGCTGCAGTAAAATAATAAAACTTACCCTCAGGTAAAAATGCTTCTTATGGTGGTGCAAGACAAGTGTTCGTCTTGAGTTCTGGATAATGTAACATTACCACACAAGGTATTTTAACCTGCTGGTAATATTTTACTGCTTTTGCCTGCAAGCTCGCCAATGTTTATGTAACATTAAGCATTAAAACTCTTATTTTTATCAACTTCACCAAGCAATTTTATCAACTGCTGCTGATGCAGCACTGGAAGTCTGGGAAGAGCTGCTTGCTTTTGCTTTGAGAGATGGGATGTAAGGTTAGAGGGGGTGGATGGTGATTGCATGAGCAATGCAGGTCAGGTTACTGTTGGATTCCTCTTGCAAGATAAGTGAGAGCCCTCTGAAAGGTAATTATTGGAAAGCATAAATTCCTGAGATAACCTGTCCAAGAAGAAATACTGACAGGAGCAGAGGCCATGTGTTAAAGGCTAGCCATTACTCCAGGGCAATGGGCTAACCTCTCTCTCTCTCTTTTTCTGTAACCTCTCCTTGCTCTGACAGTTGACTCCTGCAGTTCTTTTCCTTCAGTTACTTGTCAATCTTTTTCTTGTCCTGTTTATAGACCACTGTGATACTTGTCTCCATTCTGTACTAATTGGGGTGCAGACAAGTGGAGACTCTGTATGCAGTTTAGTTCCATGTCCAGACTCTTGTTTAGTCATTGTCTTTGCCTGTCATTATCATTGTCACTGCAGTGTTCAGGTAGCTTTTACAGGATATCTGAAAAAAAAGGAAAGGTTACTCTTGTATTTCTTTAACTGATTTTTGTATAGAAGATCTTCAGCTAGCTTTCAGCATGACATGGTATCAGCTTTGTCTCTGAACCAAGAAAATTGCTGGATGGCAGTTGGGGAAGGAAGTCTTGCAGAGTGAGAAAACAAATTTCAGAGGAAAAGATGCAGCAAAACTGGGAAATAAGAAAAGTGACTTCTCTTTCTCTATGGCTTTGTTATGCAAACTCTCTGTGTCTTCTCTGTAATGTAGAGATAATGATATCTACCCAGCTTCTATTTCCACTGGTTGATTGATTAATGTCTGTCTCATGATCCCTAGATTACACTTTTGTGACCTGCAGCTTTAACTACTGCAGCGTATTACATCCCAGAAAGAAAATGGAACCAATGTGTTAGCTCTGGCTAGTTCCAGCTGGGAAAACATGATAAAGTGACCTGAACAGCCTTGCCCACATGTACCTGCTTCTAAGACCTCATTCTAAAAGTGCAGTGAAGCATGTGCTCTCTGTTCAGCTGCCATCTCTGTTCAGCAAGACATTCAAGTATCTGCCTAACTTTGAATTGAAAGGGACTTGCACACTCAATAACGTGCTGCGCTGAGCTAGGACCTGATGCTTGGTCACAGGCAGGGCTTCATCACAAGTTTTTGAAGACCTCAGTCAACACACAGGGCCAAAACTGAATCTGAGGGCTACCTTAACGTAATGGGGATATGCATTAAACAACTGGAGTCTTCCAGACTTGCCAAAAGAGTAAGTTATTTGAGCAGAAGGAAGGGTCTATTTTGCAGTGATAATTGCAGCAAAACAGTATTGCAGGCTTTGCTAATTTTTAAGTGAATTACAAAGCTTTTCTATTTGCTTTAACTGTTCTACTGTAATAACCACCCCAGTCCGATACTTGAATTAAGGTGGTGCTGAGAACAGGAAGCAAGGCAGAAGAAAAAGAGGTGCAAGGAAAGTCCATTTGTATGGGAACAACCATCAGATACTTGAGTTTCTGAAAGCTGGTTGTGGCAAGTACTTTTCCTTGACTTTATTAAAGAGTTCCTCTTAGGTGCCACATAAGTATCTACAGAAACCAGGGCACAGGTGTTTGAAACACCACTTCTCAGAGTTATATGTGAGTATTTGCAATGATGGTTTGCTCTGGTCCCACGGGATGTGCTCCAGGTGCAGAAGATCCTATGCCTAGACCTTTGAGTTTGTTCCAGTGTGCTCTCAATACAGGGCATTCTTTATGCTGGGGGAGCTGTGAGATGATGTGTTAGATGCATCTGTTTCAACTCTTACAATTTTTATTGTTACTTTTTGAGGAGTAATAATGATACTTCAGCAGAGGAATGACCGTAATCTGCCCTACTTCCATTTGTGGGTAGAGCTGGGGGGAGGAGGTGAGAAGAGGAAATCTAATTCACAGTTCTCTTGGGAATTCCCCTATGTAGCATGAGTCAAGTACATCCCTGCTGTACGTCTGCCAAGGCCAGTAGATTTATACAAGTAACAGAATGATTGTTCCCATGTATTTAAGAGAAATAATAACTCAAAGAAACACAACTTTAGTTATCTAGGCATGAGACGACTTTGTAGAGAACAGAAAATACGATCTCCTGTTTTGTTTTGTGTGGCTGATAATTATTGACTGGGTGCAGTAGATTTTAGTGTT
This sequence comes from Callaeas wilsoni, assembly GCA_013398955.1. NCBI lineage: Eukaryota > Metazoa > Chordata > Aves > Passeriformes > Callaeidae > Callaeas > Callaeas wilsoni. The sequence goes on along the minus strand of VWPU01001360.1, from coordinate 21,933 downwards.
TTCTTACATGTGTATTCAGTTTGTCACACATAGATCGTGACCAAGGATCCGAAAGTGCTACCCACTCAAGATAAGTAACTTTACAGTATTGGCTCTAGCTGATTTCTTTCCCAAGGCTGACCTCAGAGGCGAAGTAAACTCTAATAATTATGTGGTTTTATGTTAGATCTATATAAATCTCTGCTTTGCTACCTGTGTGATCATTTTCACCTGTGCAAAATGGATTGTTTCCTGCACTGGCATTTCCTTTGCAGCAGGAGATACAAGGTTCCTACAAAAGAGACAAGTCAGCAGAAAAATGTGAGCTTGCTAACTCTTTCTAGTCAAAGGGCAGGAGGTACCTAAAATATTAATGTAATAACAGGTCAGTGTACTGGGGAAGCTTGCATGCCATTTAGGAACATTTGTACCACTCTTCTATTTGCATGCTTATTTTAATCTCTTTTAAATTCTGCCACCTGGATTGAATGGCACTGTATATTTGTCTACTAAGTAACTGCACAAGGTGCAGGGGAAATCCCAGCCTGAGAACTTCCAAGAGGGCTAACAGAGGTCATTCAGACCAGGACCACGCTGTAGAGCTTGGACAGCTGGGACTCTGACATGGCTTAAAGCATGAGGCAAAGACCATGGGACAAAACCCCCATGGTCTTTCCTGGCATCTCATTGCCTGTTGAGCTCTGGTGGAGATATGTGGCTTCATGAAAGATGAGTTACTTAGAGACACTTGAAAAGGAATGCTCTTGTCAGCTTAGCTGATGTCATTTGGGCCAATGATGTAACTGGAGTGGTAGGGAACAACTTCCACTTGCATTTGCTGTGCCTCCCAAGAGGGCTGTGCTGGCTGAGTGACCTAACTGTCACCACTGATGGTGTGGACAGACTTCTTCCGCTTGCAAACAAACAAGTGTGCCACTTGAAGACTAACCCAAGCTGGTTGTACTGCCGGAGGTGCCTCTGGTGGCAGAAGGGCTTTTGTGAGCTTGCCCTCAGCTCTTCCGGGCAGTGTCAGCTGGGTTTGCTGGAACAGATCGAATGGCCTTGCCTGAACTGAGTCAGGGAGCGCTCACGCAAGTATTGCCACTGGCAGGAGGTGTGGGAGCGGTAAGCTCTAGGAGACAAGCAGTGAAAAGCAGCAGGGTAGGAGGGAATGGGTGATATTTTTAGCTGGCACAGCTAGAGCTAGGAGAGGATTTCTGTTCATGATCTGAGCATCTTTTTAGTACAGACAGTGCCTGAAGTAATGCACACGATTTATTAGTGAGGTAAGTGTAGGGTGTTACCCGTGTTCTGCAGGGGAACTGTTAAAGCTACAAAGGAAGTCACGGCAGAGTAATTTGTAGAAGTCAGATTTGCTGTCTTCCTGGTGCCAGTTTGGGTGATAGATTATGTTTTTTACCAGAGATGCAAAAGATAGGACCGCTGTGGGAAATCAGAACCGTGGGAGCTGAGTGGATAGACTGTCTCTGACTACATCTGGCCCGTAAAACTATTGTTGCACTAATCCAAACAGAATTCTGGTGACCCCAAGCCCCAGCAGCTTGAGTTGCTTTTCTAAAAATATATATAAAGAAATCCCTTAGATGTTGTCATGTCCAATCTAATACTGTTGCTGAAGTTTTCGTTAGTTCATTCCTTTAGTAATTGGAGAGAATTTTTGACCTTTTAGGGGAGGTTAGGACCAAGCTGAATTCTGAGTGCTGTCTTCAGACACAAAAGAGGTCTAGGTTATTACCTTTCACACCTGTTGTTCATTTAATTGGATGATGCTGCATCTCTTTAAAACAGAAACTCTGGCCTGAGAAAGAATAGATGCTCTGAGATATCCCCAAGGAGTCTGCCTCTGAGATTAACCTAATTGGTCACTGTGCTGAGTCTAATAGAGATTGTATGCAATGTCTGTCTCTGGAAACAACTTAGGTAGCCTGATGTATGACATGGAAACTACTGCTGATGCCTCTTCATGGAAATGAAAGTAGAGAAGATGTGGACAAACTACCATGTGCACTGTAGTGCAATTGTTCACAGTCCAGTATATTTGAATGGGGCTGATAACTTAATCTTCTGAAATACCTGATGTCATAAGTACACATCAGCTTGTACCACACTCAGATACCTCTTGTATCCAGCCAACAACTCTGCATGTTAACAGGTGAGTGAGATGGGGAGAATAATCCCACTTTTTTGGCTTTGAGAACTGGGAATGTGGCTGCAGGCCTTGAGCAGGGTCATGCACAGCTGCAGGAAGAGGAGCACCTCTAGTTCTGATCCTTATTCCTGCACAAAGATGGCTGCAGCTCTTTACCCTGAAAGCCAGATTTTTGTCAGCAAGATACCATCATGTACCACACTCTTCTTGGCAGTATTAACTTGTGCTGCTGTTTCTTTTCTTTAAATGGAAATGCCAGCAGAGCTCTCATACTTCTACAATACCTGTGAGGATGGGGCTAATCAGATCAATTTTCCTCAAATTGTAAGTTAAGCCTACCTTTTGTCATTTTTCTTCAAAGACAGACTTTTTGCATGAGATGATACCTGTAGTTTCACAGTGGATTAAATTACAGCCTAAGCCTGTTTCCAGAGTAGTGAATGTAGCTCACTCTATGAGGCTCTGCTCTCTGTTAGGAATCAGCATCACACCGTGATTCAAGCAGTGAGTACCCTGTTGATTCTGGCCACAAGTAGCCAGCAGGGATTTCCAACCCATCAGGGGAAGTTTGCTGGTAAATACCTGCAAAAGGGGATTTCTTTGCCCTTCTATGTAGAATGCTAATGCTGAGTGCTTGGAGGAGGGTGCTAAAAAACCTCACATTGCTTTTACACTGATTTGGGAGTCAACCTAGACTTGTAGCTCAGGGCATCTTCTTGACTGCTGTAATGTCTGGGCTGTGCCAGTGCTGACTCAGGAGCTTGTCATCAGCTCTCTGATGGCTCCTAATCTCTTCAACCACATACAGTCTCTGCACCTGCCACAGAGCAGTGAGCAAGTGCTAGAAGCTTGTCTATTTTGACCTGTCTGCATGAGTTCTTCCAATGAAAGGCGTTAACTCTCCTAGAAAGTCTTTTGTTTACCCTTGGATCATTGCTGCTCCAGCAACACTGTCTGCTTTGTATACTGTTTTGTGGTCTGATTTGTGTAGTCTACCTACTACCAAAAGAGTCCTGCTAGCCATTGTTTTCTCTGACTCCCAGGCTGGGGAAAGTTAGAGTCTTCCTGTTGTCCATCAGGTGAAATTACGTGGTATGTGTAGAAATGAAATAGCTGTCTCAATGACTCTGGCTCTTGGAGAGTGTAGGATAGATATGTGTTTGTCAGTCTTTAGAAAGCTGCCAAGTTTATGTTAAAAAACTGAGAGCCCAGAAAGTTTGAGTCATTCTGTAGCACATCTGGAAATCCTGTTTTGCCTTCACTCACATTCACACCCCTTACATCATTAGAAAATGTTGTACAGGGACAGATGCAATGGGCCACTATGAGAAAACTGAATCTGCACATTCCTGCACTTTTTGGCTTGCCGTTAGAGTGTGGTAGGATTTTGAGGAGTCTGTTATGCTTCACCTAATGCCAGGAAAGCCATTCTCTATTCCTATTGAATCTCCATGTCCTACCTTTCTGCAGTTGCAGAGTGCATGCTTGTAGCAATTAGGCACTGCCTATAAACTAGAAATTCCAGAGAGTGCAGCCAAAGGAGGGGCCTAGTCAGCCCTTTGTTGTTTAATGCCCAGTAAGTTGTCTGACACTCTTGAATATTCCATATTTTCTTTTGCTTGGATATTTTGATGATTGTTATGTTAGGATCTTGCAATGTAATGTGAGGGTGAGCAAAGCAGAATGCTTTATCTCTTCTGGGAAGATGCTCTGGAGCTGAGGGTCTGCTGTCTGAAGATGTTATAGGAGCCTGGTGATACTGTGCTTAACAGAGCTAAGCACACATTTCCAGTTGCATCTGGGTCTAGCAACGAGAAGCAGACATTCAAGCAGCCTGAACTCAGTCCACTGTGCCCTTCATGAAAATCAGTGGTGTTTCAGAGTCTGTGAGGAAAAGGCATGAGGACAGGCGGGGGACTGTGGACTTCTTTGGCTTGTTTTGTGATAGGGTAAGTACCACGGTTTTGCAGCTAGCTCTGTCTGTTGCTTTTCTAGCCTGAGAGTCAGAGTAGGCCAGTCCAGATGGGAGAAACACACATGAACATGGCCAGGCTGCAGCTTGAGAAGAGAATTATGCAGACTGGAGAGGGAGAGGAAGGCCCTTTTGGTGACTGTGTCTGTAAGATTGTCCACATTAATGGTGTTAGTGCATAGTTTGTAATGCTTCCCACTTCCAGGCAGCCTCATTCCGATCTCTCCTGACTTCAGCGTCTGCCAGCTATGCTGCCCTTGCTTTCAACACTGCGAGGTTTGAGAGAGTGCTGTCAGCATGAGGGGTAAAAAGATACATAAAGCTGCATGTCATCAATGTAATGACTGGCACTGCTGCTCATGTACTTCATCATATTCCCTGAAGGTTTTGCATAGATATTAAACAGAAGCGGTTGAAGAATTGAGCCCTGTGGCATTCTTCATGTCACAGGTCATAGGCAGAAGGAGCAGCTGCCTGTCAGGGGCCTCGTGGGACCTGCTGGAAAGGAATGAGTATAGCCAGCTCAGTGCAGTTCTCTCAACACTTGCCAAGGCATGTAGTTGTCCAAGATGGTCTCCAGTGTCGCAGGCAACTGATAGCTCAGGTGGTGCCTGCATGATTTCTTAGTCTCTGTTCAACTTTGTGAGAAGTCCTGAGACCTCATTGGTGCTTCATTTCCAGACTCATTCATGAGTGTCTCCAAAAGGAGAGTAAAAAGTATCTTCTGAAGCTTCATTGCATCACTCCTCTCATACCACTTCTCAGATCTCACCCAGTTTGAAATTGGATGGCAGTGCTGCTGAAGAACAAGTTCTGATTTAAAAGGTCTTTTTCAGTTGTTCTCGCTGCTCCTCACAGTATCAAATGAGTCAAATGATCTAAAATGTAAGACTAGAGGCTAAGTGCATAGTAAATAAAAACTCCATGGTCTTAAGGAAAGCAAGGCCCACATTTTTTATTGTGGCTGAGGACTATTGCAAACTGTAGAAGGAAAAGTCTGTTGCTTTCTGTTACATGACTATTCATTTCTTCCTGTGCTATCAGGTTTTTACTCGGCTAGTCATGTAGTGAGCATGGGTTTAGAGGGAAATGACTAGAAAGAGGCCTGGCCTCAAGAGCTGGAGACAGTCTGGATTCATACTCAGAGGTATCTGGTGGAAATTTAAGAACTGCACTTAAGGAGGACTGGTTCTTTGTCATCCGAGTTTTCCCGGGGTGGTGTGGACCTGCAATCATGGTTGAGCATGGCTGGTTACAGGTCTTCAGCGAGCGCTTACCTCCTCTGGGTACTAACCTGGGCTGTGTTAGGCACTGCAGGAGGGGAACGCTGGATTCTGCCTATTCTGTAGCTGTTGTAAAAGGTGTAGGTGCACTCAAAAATATGTTGCTTTGCAGGATGAACTGCGAAGTGGTGGAGAGCTGCTCCACTGCTTTCAGGGCCCATCAGGATCACTTGTCAGCACAGAAACATCTTGAGCATCTGGAGTGAAGTCAGGCTTTTGGTCCTTGTTGCTAATTTATGGGCTTATAAGACTGGCAGGTTCTTGGGTTTCTTTTATTTTTTTTTCCTCATTCAAGGCATGCCTAGACAGCAAAGTCACGGCACTAGGTACTATACAGAAAAGTTGTAAGTTGGAGTCTGCTCAGAAACCTTATGGTCTAGTTAGAGCTAGCAGGCAAAGATTGAGGGAAGGGAAGAATTGTTCTTCCCTGCCTTTGTTATTAGCTGACCCGATTCCATGATAGAAAACCTCAGTTTCTTAACACTTAAAAGAACAATGACCTCAAGGAAGTCACAGAATCTGATCTTCCACACTGGTGCTTGCTGTCATGGCAGTGACTACCGGCAAGGCTGCACAGAACTGCACATCGCTGTCCCAGCACTCAGAGGGCTGCTGGTGCTTTCAGAGAGCTCACCTCCCTGGTCACACCAAGCTTCCACTGCTCCCAGAATGCTTTTTAGTTTCAGTCCTACTTTTTTTTACCAATAAAGAGCCCCTAACCTCTACTAGACATTTACCCCTCCTATGCAGCTTTGCAGGAGTGTGCAATAGCATAGGTTCTTCTTTTCCAAGTCCGTGAGCTTTTATCAGTCAGCCAGAACTGGGTTATTTTAGTGTGCATGGGTTGGTATGCAAGTGCAAAGCCTGTGTGTATGCCAGCAGTGTCACTGGCACGCCTGTCCCAAACATCTGGGGTTTCACCTGGGGCTCTGTACTGAAGGGCTGTGTGTTTTTCACAGTGTGCTGACAACTGTATTCTGTATTTCCAGCTGTGTTGCCTTCAGTATGATTTGCCTTCCTTGTCCAGCAGTTGTTCATGTCTGCTCCTTGCTTTTTCCCAGCATCTTTAAAATCTGCACATATGCTGATGATTTTGTGTCATTAATATCAATCTAGACAAGTCTGTGTGACCTTTAACTCCCCTGTCCAAAGGGAAGAATTGACCCTTGCAGTCAGTCACAGCACAGCACTGACTCATACATACTTTTCATGAAAATAATGAGGAAATTCCCCATAGTTTTTACAGATACTTTTTCAGAAGTCGAAGTGGAAGTCTTCCATAGCAACACAGTTTGGGAAAACTATGAAGCATGTAACAGATAATTAATCTTTTTTCTGACATGTGATACACTTTATAATATTAATTTTTTTTCTCTTCTTGTATCTCACTTGCTCAAACTCAACTGATCTGTTTGAGTTTCATTTGAGCTCATATGCTCTCCAGTCTTATTCCCACCCTTGTTTGTTCTCCAGCTCCATTGTAAACCTCCTGGGAGGGGGCTGGGATTTGTCCCACCTCCCTGACTCCACAGTGATGAACACAATAGGACAGTACTTCCCCTTTTTTGCCCTGGTTTTAATATACTTTCTGGTTTTTCCTGCATAAGATAAAACATTCTGTGTTTAGATATGTAGCACAAAAAAGAAAAACTATCTCTAAGTTTGAAGTTCTTTTAAAAAAACCTAACTGACGTTTGGAATGAGTCAGAATCCCTCCAATAAAGACTAATGGTAAAACAAAACAACTAGGCACCCAAAAGTAATTTCAGGGAAGCTGTTTACCACTGACATGAGTGTCATAAGGAAATACCATTTCTCTGCTTTCCTATGTTTGATTATTTGTCACTTAAAAAAAAAAAATCCATTTATAATTAAGGCCAGGGCAATTCCTCAAGGTCTCAGTATCTGAATATCTTTCCACTGAATACTTAGAGAACTGCATTTTTTTGATCATGCTTGCTGTAGTGGAGCCAAGGCAAGCCTTCTTAAAATATGGAGGTGACTGAATACTTCTAAATTGCTATTTTTCTTTAAGGCAAAAAATGCATATTTAAAATCTTTAAAATAAATGTAATGAAACAGCTAGATTGCAAGAGTGAATTTGACCCATTAGCTTGGTTGCTTCTCTGCCATTAGTATCTCAAAATCCCTTTTCTCTCTCTTAGAAAAATCTGAAATTTACTCTACTTGATACTGTGATTTAAAGTCAAATATTTTACATTTGAAGACTTACAGTTATTTTCAGTCTTAACGCAAGGTGGAAACTGAAGCAATCTCCAGTCAGATCCTTTATCTGAGTTGCTGAGATGTATTGTTTTTGTTGATACGGATGCTTTGTGGCATGCATATTCTAATGACTGACGTGATTTTTGGCATAAGGAAGACTTATGCAGTGGTGGCAGTTTCTTGTCACACAGCTATGCTTTTCTTTCCAGTAAACTCCTTAAAGTTAGAGAGCATCCCTGGTTTAATATAGAAGGAATCTGACATAGCTCTGAGGAAGCTCAAGTGTTTGTGGAAAGAGCTGTTAATCTTTGATCAACTGGGGTCTCCTTGTTACTGACTTTGATTACACAAGTGTACAACTTTAATTACAGCTTTTAATAAGATTTCATTTCTTCCTAGTCCCATTCTTTGTATAGTAGTGCAGCTTATCTTTTCTTTCTCCCCTGCTCCCCTTCCCTTCCCCCCCGCCTTTTTATGGAAAAGGGTGTTTGAGGTCATTGCAGGGGATTCAGTGTCTGGAGGGATCCTGCTGTACACACTCTGCCCATGACTTTACCCTCCACTTCCTTGCACAGTCCAGAGAGCTCTCTCCTTCAGCTGCCCTCCAAACATCCCAGCACTGGCAGCTGCCCAGGAGCTGGTGGTCAGCAGGGGGGACAGGTCTGAGAGGCACCATGTTCACACAGACGTTCACTGCCGCACAAAACCTCTGAAAAACCCTTAGGAAGTCTCTGTAGCCAAAGAATGTTCTGATCTCCCCATCATTGGATAGATAACCTGAGACTTCTGTAAATTAAGTCCTGATCATCAGAATTGAGAAAGGGGAACTAGAGGTGCCTCCCTTGTTATTTGCTGTATTTTTGCCCTTCTGTAAGCCTCTGCTTTTGGCCCTCGTCAGCAATAGGATATTGGTCCAGTATAGCCAAGATGAAATGAGTTTGACTCTCCTGTAAATCATAAGGTACAACTGAGGAGTCACTTAAAATATGTGAGTCGCAAAAAAGGTACAGATGGTAAAACAGAGCAATTTGCACTGATTTGACATTCAGAGGTGTGCAAAATTTGAAAATGCCAGTTGTGCCTACAGAAGAGGATAGTGGGGAAAACAACTAATAGAACAGGAAAAGGAAGCCCCTTTTATCTCTGTGCATGCATCCCTTTGGCTCACTTGCTGTATGTCCTATACTCTTTTTGCACAGTAATGAATATCAGAGTCAGAGCAAGTTATGCTATCTATCACTCTGCTCCTGTTTTCTAATGAACTTACCCCAACAAGTAGCTTTCCTAGCTATTCGTGTCACGACTGAATTTCACCTTGACAATAGATCAAGAATGAGGTTCAGCAGTGTGGCCCACCTACTTTGCAATGCTCCAGCACGACAGCTGCTTTGTGTCCTCAGGGTAGCTTTACTTTGATGCTTTTCCCTGTTTAGAAAAATTTGGAGGGAGGATTTTGGTAATCTCTAGTAGGCAGAGTTTCTAAACCTATCTCAAGGGAAGATGAAGATTCTATAGAATTTTTGAACAAACAGTTATTTATGAAGTAAGTGACATTGTCTTTAGAACTGTTATTCCCACTGCGCTCCAGAGAAAAGCAGCATTTGCCATGCTGGATCTTACTGGTTGCTGTTGCAGCTTACTGCTCCGGGAACCTCAGGCTTCACTGTGGAAAACTCTGGAAGGCTTGTGACAAAGCATCTAGTCTGACCATTGCAGATATGACTCTAGTTATTAAGGGGTGTGTTTTCATGCCTCAGAAGCACACAATTAGAGGACTATGGTCTTTGCTCTTACAGGCTCTTTGACATCAGAAATGCTGGAGCGAAGTTCTTCTAAACTTGGCTGGCTTTCTGATTGTCTAAAACATCCTGCAGTAGTTGCTGTAACATGGGATTGAAACGACGAGTTTGCTGAATTGGCTGGACAAACTACGGGGGAAGAGAAACAATTGAATGAGTTCACTGTGGTGTACATGGGCCTGACCCAGGGTCATGGGCCAGTGTGATTGCATCATTTTCTCATTCAGTAGCCACGCTGCTACTGAAAAGATCTGTGTCTGGTTCTTGACAGCCTGATCTTTTGATGAATTTGACATCACTTTCTGCATGATCTACTTCATCAGTGTCTCGTGTCACCAACATTTGCATCTGTCCAGGCAAAGTTTTTCTGTTTCTCCATTTTCAAACCAACCTCATGTCCCCTTTTCCTACTCTTGTTGGAGGGGGAGCGCAATCATTCTCACAGTGTGCCCTGTCTCTTTTGGCAGACTCGGGGACCAGTTCTACAAAGAAGCAATTGAGCACTGTCGCAGCTACAACTCTCGGCTCTGTGCCGAGCGCAGCGTCCGCCTCCCCTTCCTGGATTCGCAAACTGGGGTAGCTCAGAACAACTGCTACATCTGGATGGAGAAGAGGCACAGGGGACCAGGTTGGTAGCGTTGTGTCTGTGTATGCATGTGCATGTACGGAGGGCTGGCCACTGAGCCCTCATGGGATTTAATTAATAGGAGCTCAAACCTGCTACAGGCCACACAGAAGAGAAACTGCCTAAACCTCTGTGCCTGCAGGGGATTTCCTTTGGTAACTGCAGAGAGCTCATGCTAATTACTCTCTCTCTACGCAAAGAAGTGCCTGACATGGTAGTTTCTAAGGCTGCATCATTGTAGCTCTTTTCATGCTCTCAATCCCAGTCTGTAGCAGAAGACTAAATGCTCTGCTCTAAGCAGGACTGGAATTACCTCCAAGGTGGAGGCAGGAGTTTCTCAGATGAATGCTGAAAATAAGGAACTATATTGGGAAGGATATAAAACTGAAGTAAAACGTAGGAAAGTCCAGCTAATGGAATGAATAGGTATATTTCTGATGGTTAGAAATATATCTATAAATCCTGGTTCTGCTTTGGATAGGTTAACTTGGATATCAGTTCTGGAGCTGTGGTTCCCTGGGCTACAGAAAGAAGTTGGTATATGTCCTTAAGGAGCTTTGCCTAATGCCTGTTCCACAGCTCAGTGAAGCTGAAGGGAAAAGAGCACTGTTATTTTTGTAGACTTTGGTCACTTGTTCCTTTGTTAGACTAAATCCATCTGAAATCCTTTTTTGAAAGGCAGAGGACAGTCACCAGTTCAAAGATTGGAGATGTTGCTCAGACAGAAGTCCTTCTGAAGCCCAGGGGGAATTTGTCTAGGTTGTAGCTTAGTATCTGACCAACAATTAGCTCAGGAACAGATTTTTGACAGCACCAAAATGTATTTCTACCTTCCCCCCCCCCCCCCCCCCCCCTTTAGTGCAGCCCAGAGAATCCAGGCAGGAAGTGACCTGGGGTACATGGGCATTGGAAATATCACATGCACACACATGCATAAATACATGCCAGTTCTCTAAACTATATTGACACCCTCCCACCTTCACCCTCCACCCCGTCAAATTCTGGATCTGAAGTTATGGGAAGGTGAAGCCTGCTCTAATCTCTTCCACTGTCTGGTTTACAGGAGAGGAAGTGGGAGGAACACATAGGATGTTCCTTTACCCTCCTGGGGCTAAGAAAGCAATTGCTGCTTCTGAAATTACATAGCAGAGTCTTAGCTGAAACTTTCCTTCTCCCTTTTCTAAGATATACTAAAGGAAGGATCCTTGTGCTCTTCCTATTCCTAAAATATCAAAAGTAGATTTAGTGTTGTCTTGCAGTACTATCAGAAAACTGTTTCTATAGTAAAATGCAGCCACTTCTGGTGCAGGAGACAATAGGTGTTTTTACAGTGTTAAAAATATAAGAATAAGAATATTTCAGCTACCAAAACTGCTGGGGTAGTGCTTTGGCAAAACTAACTTCCTTCCTTCCTTCNCTTCCTTCCTTCCTTCCTTCCTTCCTTCCTTCCTTCCTTCCTTCCTTCCTTCCTTCCTTCCTTCCTTCCTTCCTTCCTTCCTTCCTGCCTGCCTGCCTGCCTGCCTGCCTTCCTGCGTGCCTGCCTGCCTGCCTCCCTCCCTCCCTCCTTTTCCATTTACGCAAGGAATTTCTGTTCTTGTACCATCTTGTTATGAGTAAGGTGCTGTTATTTTTATCCTTCTGAACACAGTCAGAAGATATATATATACACACACAGGTATACATCCACTATATTCACAAGTAATGTTTTGTCAACAGCATCTTCTACAAAGGTAGACATAGATAGTCTTGTGTGGGTCTCATTGGTGTCTGTACACTTGCAGAAGGGATCATCATAAATGTGTGACAGCATCACACCAGGAACCAAGATGTCTTTGCCTTTCTCAGCCACAAGCTCTGTGGACTACCTTGAGCAAATTCATTCTGCAAATCTTTCCTTCCTCATTTCTGATAGTGAACTGTTTGGCAGCTTGCCCTGCAAAAGGGGATAGGTGACATTTCTTCTGCAGGTCTGCGCTGGAGGCTAATGGTGGAACATTCTTCACATAGAGTATCAAGTGAAAGAAGCCTCCTGTGTCTGCACTGGCCACCAAATCGTATGACTTTGTTATTTTGAATTAGAATAATCAGTGTGAAATGAACCAGCCCTCCTCCCCCATATTTGCTTTCCTCTTTCTCGATTTTTATTAGCCCATTTAGTGCTCCCTTGAGTGTCTTTGCGTAATCTATTTCTTATAGTATTATGGTGAGTCAAGGCATCCCTCTACAGTTTTAGCATGCCTGGTTTTGGTCTGTGCACAATGTGCTCATGCCCATGCTAAAGGGCTCTGAAAATTCTCTGCCAGCCATCCTGGTATCTGTCTTGTGTGCTGTGCTCACTACCATTTACTATCCCTAACCTGAAAAACTAGAAAAAGACAAATGTCAAAGCTCCAGGACCTCTTTTCACTTACACAGACTTGAAAAACAGAGGAGAGTCAGGAACTTGGCATATTAACCTGAGTTCTTGCTGTCGTCTTTGTCAGAGGAGTCAGAAATCTGCATCTCATGATAAACAGTTCAGGGTTAATTTCACACAATACTGCACATAACTCCCTCCTTTTCCCCTCCTCCCCTGGCCTTTCACACGAGCTTTGAGTTATAACTCTCCTACACTAATGAGATAAACAACATAACTCACTGCAGGTTCTGCTATTTCCTCTGTAAGCAAATGGTTGGAACCTTCTCTGGTTGCCCTATAAGGTACCAGGGAGAGAGACAACCCACAGAGGGCTGAAGACAGCAATATGCATTATTTCCATATTCACTGCAAGATGGCCTGCGAAGGAGCTACATTCAGAGCATTCAGAACTGACCCTTTCCTTGTTGCCTCTCCTTTGTGTAATATCTACACTTCATGTGAGCCAGGACACAGACAGATGAGGAACAGGGTAGAGAAATGAAGGTAGCATTGGTGGGTTCAATGAAGTGAAAATCTGGTATGTGTTTTAAGTTCATTGGATGGCAGGATATTAATGAACAGGTGTATCGTGAGAAGCAACAGAGAGCTTACCTCAAGGCTTGCAGGGGTGGATGTTGGATCATCCGTCTCTTATTGATCTACCTGCCACCCTCTAAGAAAGAGGCTTTCCCAACTCTCTCAAGTTTCTAGTTGGGCTTTCAGCGTGTGTAGTTGGCTTTCACTGTTCTGGCTGAATCCAGAACTGCCTTCGTATAAGAGCACTCACATTAGCAGATACTCCTCCAAAAGTAGATCTTTGTTACTCTCTGTCTGGGACAAAAGATGTGGTACTTATTCTTTCAAATGGCTCCTCCGTGGAGGCCTGTGCAATGGAGGGCTGATTTTCTGTCCTATTGCTTTGATCTGGCAATTGCCATTTGAGTGTTGTGTTCAAGTCCTTGCACAGGACCTGCTGAGAAAGGGTGGGGCTTCTTGCCTCTACCTCTTTAATTACTCACAACAGAGCCAGGAACAATCCACCTCATCATTATAGCAATTGTTTGCCATGGCTAATGTTTGCAAAGTGGCATGAAGAAGGATGTCCGAACACTTTGTAAGTTCTAGTTATTCACATTTTTATTTCCAAACCAGTCTTAGGCAACCTGTTCTGAAATCTGTCCTTCTTGGGATGTGCACAATGCCCAGCTTTCTGGGCATCAGTGAAAGAAGGGCATGAAAAGTCCGAGTCCAGTAGCATTCTGTGCCCTGAAACAGCCAGAATCTCTGCAGATACTCCATCACTTGGCCATACTTAGGCAGTATGCTGTAGATGCTCCAAGGCTTTGGAAGTAGGTGGAAGGTGCTGGTGTCTGAACGGGCGTTCCCAACAGTTGAAATATTTAAAACCAGGAACTTAGGTCTCACTTGCAGAATTTGATTAGCACATTCCCTCGAGGTGAATTATGTTATTGTGTCTTCCTCCCCACTCCAAGTAACAGGATATTGGTTTTTTCATTATCTTCATTTGGTCTGGTGAGTCACTTTTGTTCCCAAGCTGATATTCTCTCCTGGCTGCTTCAGAAGAGAGGAGAGAACTCTTGGGCCATCCTCCTGCCCTTGAGCTGTTCTGCTTTACTGGCACCCCCTTGATGCTGTCCAGCTGTTCACTGTTGGTACAGTTTCAGATATAGCAACACCACTCATGTCCTCTCTCTTATGTGGTCTTACCTGTTTTTTGAGGACAATGGGTCTGGAATTGCAGTCATGCTTTGTAGCCCCTTCAAGACAACAGCAACAGCAGAAGGGCAGAGGAGCCAAAGCAGAACTGGTGGACAGAGAAGGCAGGAAAAGCAGAGGAGAGAATTAAATTCCTCCAACTTTTCTGTGTCTTGCTGGGTATTTCTATGTGTCATGATTATCCGGGGCAGTTGAGGATATTTTGAAGCACTTGTCGGTGTGCTTCTGTGCCCCTAGTAGTGATGCATTCACAAAGCCCCTGCTGTGTCCTGAATGCAAGAGAGCAAAGTATAGCTCGAATATTGGCTGAAGGGTGTCTGCTAGGAGAGCAAGGGCAGCTCAAAAGCCAGTGATGCCAAATGAGATTTAAGGGAACATGCAATGATATAAACATTAGTGGTGTATCTCCTCCCTCATTCAGGATATTGGCATGAGGAGGTAAGAGTCAAAATGAAGAAGTGGTATTCAAACAGAAGTCCAGAATGTAAGCAAAAATACAGTCAAACCTCTTGGATCTTGGTTTGCTCCCATTTGGAAGACACAAATTTCCTGAGCTGCTCTGTGCATCAGGGCCTCAAGATTTGTATGTCAAAACTTCATCTCTTCTCTCTCAAGGGGCTTTCTCTGCCCATAGAGGAGGTATCGCCCTTGTGACCCAGGAGAGTCTGAAATTCTATTTACCCTGAAGAAATCACAAATTATTTATGTGCAGCTCTGGTTTCAGTGAGCTGAGTGAAGTGTCTAAGCGAGACCTAGATTCTCTGTAGACCTGATCCCAAGGGGTGCTGAGGAGCCTCAGGAGCACTGGATGCCTTGAGTGTGTAGCTCTCTCTCATGATTTGCAGGATTGAACCCTCCAACAAGGAGATGCTGGAAGGGCAAGAACAAAGATGCTAGAGACAGTGCTTGTGGTTTACAAACTGAAATATGATTAATTTTTTGCCTTTAATCTTCAGGCCTGGCCCCAGGTCAGCTGTACACGTACCCAGCACGTTGCTGGCGCAAAAAGAGGCGTTTGCATCCCCCTGAGGATTCCAGGCTGAAGCTGCTGGAAATTAAACCTGGTAAGTATTTGTTTGCCTGCCTCTCCCGAGCTGCAGAGCAGCTGGCATACATGCAAACCTGGCATTTAGACCTTGGACTTTATCTTTGCTGCTTTCCAACCATTTCTCATTGCCTCCGTTGCATCTTACTTGATTTGCTGTAACCATAACCACCAAACCCTCTGCATACAACTCATCCCTTACAAAAATGTGAACAACTTGTATTGAATGCAAGGGGAGCTGAATTTACCTTCTGTAGGGTTGAATCCTGGCTTCTATTAGAAAATTCACAAGGATGTAAAGAATCAATGTATTACTAATTTTTTCCTCAGTGCGTTACTAATACAAAGTCTCACTGGCATCTGCTGCCTAACCTTTGTGAAAAAGACCGCTGTGTGTGTGGAACAGTAAGCATAAGATAAAATTCTTCTTAGTGTGGCTGGATCAGATTATAAACAACAAATAATAAAAAATAGTGAGCATATGCCACATTTGTGTATTTCTGTCTGCCTGTATGTGTACCTTTGTCCATTATTCTTTCATTCTTCTTGTCCTTGCTACTCTTCTCCCACAATTAAACTATGCGAAGTGATGAGTCTGGATGCTGAATGAGTGACGGTAAAGCAGATGTGGAGGAGCTGCAGCTGTGTCAGGTAGAGCATAGTGTTGCGCATTCTTCCCTGCAGTTAGTAATAAAGGCTTGCTGTCTCTGGGGTCAGGTATTATGAGAAAGAGGGAACAGATATACTCACAGCTGTATGTGGTTTTTAAGAGGTGAGACATTGTTAGTATAAAAAGTACAGGAGAAAACCCCCAAATGTAAATTAAGAATATTAAAAAAACCTGTTTGACAGAAGAAGGTGCCTGGGAACTGAGCTATGCTCAGCAATACTGATGACTTTGCTTCTACGCAGTAGTTGGTGGAGAGAGAAGAAAGAGCAACAGAGACAAGTTCTAAACCCATTAAAATCAGAGGCAAAATTCCTGTTGATTCTGGTAGAAACAGTTTTTGAAAACTCCCTACCTTCGGTATGGGAGACATCTGTGGACAGTTGGAAAAGAGGAAGAAATGCCTATAACCGCTCAGCTGGGGTTCAAACCAAGGGCAAAATCTCAGCCAGAAAAATAGAAATAGACCTCACGGCAAAGCTGCTTGGAAAGAACCGATGAAATCAGTCACATACATTGATGAAAATGAGACTGGACTCTAGGAAGAGGATGATGTTGGCTCACAGAAGTGCCTACCTCAGACTTTGTGATGATGCCAGTACTGCTGTGCCTTGGTAATTTTGTAAGGTAAAGCAGTAGGGTAGAGTTTGACTCTTTTTTGTTTGCTCTTCTTTGCTGTACTCACTGAATGCCAAATTAGTGCATCCTACATGCCACAGGGCATGAAAGGCAATTACCACAAAGTTATCAGATAAAGAGACCTCAGCATGTCTGTCTCTGTGTTGTTTTCCCTGCTATAAACATCTCCTCTGCATCTCAGGAGTGCTACTTTTGTTGCATTGCCAGTGGCAACCAAATAAGGCAAGTTATATTGCTCTGCCATTTAAATCTATTTTCCAACCAATTTCTATCTAGTGATTAACTTTCCTTATCAGTTATACCACAAAATAATTTCACTCCATCTGTGCATATCCAGAATAGACTCACTAGCCAAAAGTGGGATTTTTCCCTTCTCTGATTTGAAAGTATAAAACCTATGGAAAACATTGGACCTCCATTTAAAGGTAGCTTTTGAGAATTTGAGAGAAAGAGAGTATAATTTATTTTCAACATGGACAGCAGAAATACCGTAGATTTTGGAGGGGAATACTGTTGTAAAACCTAATGCTGAACCTAGGAAGCTACCTAATGCTAACTTCTTTAGTCCTCAGTTAGACTTCAGATGGTTGTGTGGGGGCAAAGATGTGGAAATTTAAGATCTATTAAAAAGCACAGAGATGAAAGCTGTAGGACATGTAAAATAAATCTGAAAGAAATCGACTCTAAATATTCCATAGTTTCACTTCACCTAGGGCTTGGGCATTCTTTTCATTCCTTAGAGCTGTTCTCAGCAGCTAGAGAGTGCTTGTGCTTGGTTAATATGAAAATAGCTGATTTTTATAGAGGAGACTGTGGAATTGTTGACATATTTTTATATATATTTGTAATTGTTGTATGGCATGTGTGAGCAATGCACTTCTACAACATCAAATTAGGGTTAAACCTCAGTTGTATTATGTTAACTGCATAGAAGTACTTCTTGTAAGACAACCACTGTAACAAACACAGAAGAGGATCTTTGCTCCAAAAGTTGCCATTCCAGCATTCAATGGGATTGGCACCAGGGATGTGACTAGTTGCTTGGACTGCACCTGGGCTTTCAGAGTGGCTCATTATAGCAATAAGTTGTATTCAGAAGTTCAAGACGCCTACATAATTCAGGAGATACGCAGACCTAGGATTTTTGTTTTGGTAAGTCATAGCTAGTCATCCGTTGGTCAGTAAGTAGAATCAAACTATTCTCTTACCAGCAGTTCGAGGGTACAATAAATCATTTAGTAATAGTATAGTATTTATACTTATAACCTACTTTTGCAGGTTTGTGTAGTGCATGACACAACTCAGTGAGTGAGAGTTTCACATTTGGCAATACCAAAAACCTAATGAAGAAAATAATCATGCTCCAACAGTCTGCTTTTTTTATTTGTAAAATGCAAGGTGCACTATAATGTTTTTCCTGGGTTGAGTTGATGCCTGCTTCTTAATAGAAGATGGTACTTTTGTTGTCCTGATCTGTTGCTTTTATTTGGTTTAAAATGAAGGTGTTTGGTTTTAAGAACAGTTACAGCCAAAGTTGTAAAGGTGTGAACACTGCAATAGGAATTGCTGATGCAGCCTGAAGATGTCTATTTTCCTCTGCCACTGTATTCAGAGTTCCATGCATGCATTGCCCTAGTAAAGCGATTTGTTCAAGGGTAGAGCAATGTTCATGTTTGTGCTATTTCTAAGCATCCATCCCATCCAGCAGCCTATCCAGTAGACATGCAGGAGAAATAAAGTATTGCCACTACTTAGTTATGATAGTGCCTTGACTGACAATACGGTCAATATTATGACCAGATCTTCAAGAATTTCACTAAGAATTCCTGACATTTACTTTCATATGGCCTGGTCTTCATCTTTCATCTGTAAGTTATGTTCTTATCATCAAAAGTAGGCATTATGGCTCAAGTGCAGCCTAGAGTTCCTTGTTGTAATGGGTATGAGGTGTTACATGAGTCATTGTAGTGTAGCAGTCAAGACTCCTATGAACACTGGTACAGATTTGAAACAAGCCCTGGGCCAGGGGCAATATATTGACATGTTGCCAATACTGTGATTTCGTAGGTTCATAAAGTACCAGATTGAAAGGGACCTCAAGGATCATCTGGTCCAACCTTTCTTGGCAAGAGCACAGTCTAGACTAGATGTCTCAGCATCCTGTCCAGCCAAATCTTAAAAGTGTCCAGTGTTGGGGAATCTACCACTTCCCTGGGGGGATTATTCCAATGGCAGATTGTTCTCAATATGAAAAATTTTCCTCTTGTGTCCAGCTGGAATTTCCTCAGGAGTAACTTGTACCCGTTATCCCTCATATTATTCATGTGACTCTGTAAAAAGGAAGTCTCCATCTTTGTAGCCACTCTTTAAATACCGGAACACAGTAATAAAGTCTCCCCTAAGCCTTCTCTGCTCAAGTCTGAGCAAACGCAGTTCTCTCAGACAGCCATATGGCAGACTTCCCAGGCCTTGGATCATCTTTGTAGCCCTTCCCTTGACACCCTCCAGACTGTCCACATCTCTTTTGTATAGCAGGGACCAAAACTGAGCACAGTATTCCAGGTGTGGCCTGACAAGCACTGAATATGATTATGTCTTCTTTGTCTCTGCTGGTGATGCCCTTGCTGATGCATCCCAGCATCCTGTTGGCTTTATTTGTTTTTGTCACAGCAGCACACTGTTCATTCACACTGAGCTTATGGTCTACCAGGACTCCGAGGTCCCCTTTCACAGAGCTGCTCCCCAGCCAGGCAGATCCCATCCTGTCTGCACTCCTGGATTATGTTTTCCCAGATACATTTCCCAGGTGCAGAGTTTTAAATTTACTAGGTGTTGATGCTCTCATAATATTCGTGAAATTACACTTCTGTTCAACCAAGTATGGGACACCTGGTTCTCTGCACAATCGAGCAGTGCTATTTGCATGGCACTTCAGCACAGAGCAGTGGGAGGGCCGTAAGCAGCTCATGCTTCCACGTTCCCTCAGCTGCCTGCTCTCCTGCCCAGTAAAACAGATTGAACAGAGCTGAGCTCCTGTGCATGAGAAGTCTGGGAATGGGTAAGGGAGACAGTTGGGCTAGGTAGCCTTTCTTCCAGTGGAGTGGGAGAAAAGGGAGGATTTTTAACTCTACCACCACTGTCAACTGCAGGTGCTGTGATGGCAAGCAGTAGGTTTCTGGCCCTTGGTAAAATCAGAGCAGTTGGAAAGAGGAGGGTTAGAAATGAGAGGGAGATCCTAAATTAGACCCAAGGCCTCTTGAAATCATAATTGATCCTTGTCCTATATACTTAGTGGTTTTGTGGTGCTGGGTAGTATCATAATTCTGTGTTGGGTCAGCTATCAAAATTGTGGAAGTGGTATTGCCTGCAGTAAACCCTGCTGACAGGCAGGTATTACTCAAGCTTTGCACCTATGCAGATGAGAACAGATACAGTGAGTGTGGCCAAAAACTCTGGTGGAGTTTAGATTGGTAGTGTCCTACTTCAGTCTTACAAGATGGCTAAATATAGGTACATACATACATACCTACAGAGATTTTATTTTACATGGTGTGTAAGCCTAAAGAATATGACTGTAACTCTTTTGTGTCAATTTACTGATGTCCTTTTGTTTTGGACTGAAAGCCCACAGTGAGGTTTCAGAGTGGGCAGCCTTCCCAGCCACGTGGAGGGTGTGCAGTAGAGTTTGTTTATGCTGCTCCTGTACTTAGAATGAGCTGGGCTCCTGTGCTAGTGTCAGTCCTCTTACTTATATCTGGGCAGTCCAGTGTTCAGCTGAGCTACAGAAATGGGTTTTTTTACTTGTTGTTGAATAGTAAAAGCAAATAGAAATATTTTTCATTTGCTATTATGGACCATGGTAAAGTTGTTTGAAGCAAGTACTGAAAACAGATTTTTAGTTCCAGTTGAACAATGCCAGATCTGTTTTTAATCTGGCATATGGGGTATACCTAGGTGAGCGTCCTTGTGGATGAGTGAACGAAATCCTTACAGATAAGCTATTACCTCTTTAAAGCATCTCAGTTTACCTTGTGGAGACTATGTCTGATTGTACAAGGTACTGTGTGTTTCCTGGGAAGTGAGGAGTGCTCCCAACTCCTGGGGGAGATGCTCAGCATGTCTGTGGAGGTCTGTGGCCTTTAAGATGGGGCACTTCACCAAGGTAAAATTAAGATGACATTAAAAAGCAAAGAACAGAATTTGCAGTAGGATCACCTGTATGATAGCATCTAGAGACTCAAGCAGCATGGTAGATCATCATCCCAGGGGTTGTTGTGAAGTGCTCTGAGCTGTATACTTACAGTCCAGATATACAAAATATAGTGAGGGAAGTACTTTGATTCCAAAGTGGAGGAATGAGTGACAAAGAGAATAAACTACTTCTATGACACTTTAACCAGAGGTTTGTGGTACAGCTGGACATGAAACCCAAGAACACAGAAAGAACGCATTGCTGCTGAGTTCCATATTATTGTTTCTGCTCCTGGTTGCTATGCTCAGTTTCACTCCAAGATATTAGAGCCTGAAAAATAATTCAAAACACTTAATTTCATGAGAATTTCCTTTTATTTTTTTTTCTCCCATAGGACAATTAATATCGACTGGTTTCACTTTTGATTTCAGCAATTTCTACACAATCACGCATTGGTTCCTGTTCTGTACTACAAGACAGCAGTGTTGTTTTGCTATGAACATTGTAAAGAGAGGCACATCTCTTCTTAATATAAACTTTTTCTACTATTTGACAGTTTTCTTACTATTATCTCTGTAATTAAAGGTCATGTTATGTTGTAGAACCTGCCTGTGCCTCCTTTTTACGGTCTGTTAAGACCATCTTAGGATCGTAACTGGCAGAATAATTCTGGTGCCAAATAAGAGTATGTCTGTAATATGCAGATGAATTGGATACAATATTCCAGGAGGCTATAATATAAACCTATCAGCTGTTCAGACTTCTGACAGATTTCTGCAGATGTGAGTTTACCAAAGATACATTCTGTGTAGAGCTTATTTTAGGTTTCTTAATTGTTCATGGCTTTTATCAACATTTGCCATGATGAACCCTGCATTTGGGATGGAGCTGACTTGACAGGAGCAGGTTTGTTTCTCTGATGATTTGGTCTGGATTTCTCGTGTAAGACGGATTTTAATAGCCTGTTAGCAAACTTCTGCGACTTCTGCTGCTGGCCCTCCAAAATTCTGAAATTAAAATGTCATTTAAAATCTGCTTTTTATGCAAGTCCTTCTGCATTCTGAAGTACTTTGTGTTAAAAAGCACACAACCCCCCCAGCTCCTCGTCTCTCGTAATGCGCTCTTTGAAACATCCCTGACTTTGTGATGTTTTATGCCCGCGTCTGGCAGTGCCGGTGCGGCGGCGGGGCGGGCGCGGCGG
>VWPU01001359.1:0-55685 GCA_013398955.1 Callaeas wilsoni | reverse complement strand
GCGGAGGGAGGCAGGGAGGGAGGGGCGGCCCGGCCGCGGGCACCGGAGGCACAGAGCCTCCCGACCCCCGACGTGACGCCGCCCCGCTGGGGAGAGCCCGGCCCCGGCCCCCGGTGCGCGCCCGCCGAGCATCGCTCCGGTCCTTCGGTCGGAGCGGGCTGTGCCACATCTGACGCGTTCCATCCCGGGAAGTGCTCTAGGAGGGTTGGACGGGGCTTGGAGCAACCCGGTCTAACGGAACGAGATGGGCTTTAAGGTCCCTTCCAACACAAACCATTCTGTGATTCTACGAAATTCGCAGGGGATGAAGGTGTGAGTGTGAACCAGGTTGGCTCTCAACCCTGCAGCACGCCAGGTTCTGTCTGGACAGCAGAGAGGTCTTGCCCACTCTAGAGGTGCAAAGCTCTGCACCTTCACTGCTCTTTCTTGGGTGGGTTCTGCACACCTTCCTTCTGCTGCATGGGCTGCCCTAGAAATCACCGTGGAAACGGTGCCAAACACAGTGAGGATGAGGCGTCGCAGTTCCAAGAAGATGCCCACATTGTCAGGGAGCTACAGCAGAGCCAACAGGGGGATTTAGCCATGATTTCCTCCTGCAGCCTCACTCTGCAATTAATTACGCAAGGAGGTTGTAGGCAAGTATTTGGGTTGCTGGTTTGCTCCTGTTTGGAAGGGTATGGAGACAATCCAGCACCTGAAAATATTTTCCCTTGGAAAACCAAGGGGAGAAATATCTACACCATTTTTGTCGCGTTATCCTGTCTTCCACCCCTCACTCCCATCACCGCGAGTTGACAAGTCGGTCCTGCCTCCACCTCATCCAAGTGACAAGCCAGATGAATGGGAAGGCTTCCTGATCAGCTAATGCATTTGTGTGGAGGGAACGTGGCAGCACACCAGTTTTATGTATATGAATTAGGGAGTGGGAGGACAAGAGCTACAAACCTCGAGAAATACAGTGCTCTTGCCGAGCAGTGCGTGGATGGCTGCAGGTGCTTGTGTGACTCCAATGCTCAGCATACCAACGCAGAGAGGCTTTTCAGCTGCTCGTCCTTTTCAGAAAAAACTGGGAGAACAAAAAGCAAATACAAATTAAAAGCTGGTCTTTATTTCACAGAGACCTCGGCGAATTGCTCAGACATGAAGCCTATAAACATAGAACAGCTCCGAAGTCAGATGCTCGGTTTAAAAATGTTAATTATGCTTTTCTTCTCAGTTGTGGTTTGTAGGTGTATCAGTGCCTTTGCAAAAATCACCTTCTAAATGAATGTCTCCATTAGGGATGGAAGAATGAAATCAGATAAACTCAAAAGCAGACTGAAATCTTGTCCAGAAAAACTGGATCGAGCATTTAAGTTTAATGAGGTTCAACAAACTTCTCATTTGAAATATATGTTTGTACCTCTGGGCTTCAGGGGTTTGGACAGAGTGGGGAAATGAGATACTGAAACAGCAGGAGAGAAGCTATTTCCACAGCTTTTTAAACCTATCAAGCCTTAATTAATATTATTTATTTGTATTACGGTATTGCCTGGGAGAGATGCTTATGGCTGTCTCTCCACAGCGAGGAGCAGAGGGAGGGGGAGGGCTGGCTGGGCTGTACCCAGAGCAGGGATTCCTCATGGCACAGAAACCTCCTCCTCGAGCACTCCCAGTCCAGATATTCCACAGGACACAGGGAGGGTGGTGGCCCTTCTGGTGGGCTCTCAGCAGCCTCCGCCAGCAGAAAGGGGACACAAAACAACAGGGTTTCCACGGGCTCAGAGCGACCAGCCCTGCAGCAACGCTCCTATTGACCGTGCAAGGTAACAGCACATTAAGAGAATTTATTAATAAAATATCTTGCTCCTCTTCCTCCCCCTTCCATTTTTGCAAAGACATCTGTTTCTGTTTCTCCTGCCCCAAGAGAAATAACTCGGGCTCCTGAAGGGTTACAGAGTGGCATCCAAGGCAGGCAATCATTTTCTGCCCAAGCTATCTTCTTTAGTTTAAAAATGTTCTCTATTCTTTTGAAATGCATGAAGTAGATTGTGGGAGAGCTAATATTATATTCCACTACAGAAAGCTGGTGGAGTATTTTACATTGATGTCTGGCTCCAGTGATTTTCTAAGGATTTTGAATTCATTAAATCCAACCATTGAATAATCTCCATTCGTGGCGGAAGGAAGGCAGAAGTGCTTACGCTCTTCAACAGCAGAAAAGCGTGTAGTCTTTTCTTAAACACGAAATCTCTCTGACCCGCTGCATGCAGCAAAGGTTGCCCACCGTGTCACCTTTGATTTGCAGGCTTTGCTTATGATACAGCCTTATAAAACTGCCATTGAATGGAGCAGCAGAGAGCCTTGGCAGGCTGTTTTGCACTGCAGTAGCCTCCTCCGTCCTCAATC
The DNA here is from genome assembly GCA_013398955.1 of Callaeas wilsoni. Taxonomy (NCBI): domain Eukaryota; kingdom Metazoa; phylum Chordata; class Aves; order Passeriformes; family Callaeidae; genus Callaeas; species Callaeas wilsoni. The sequence continues at coordinate 53,297 of VWPU01001359.1, read as the reverse complement.
AGAATTAAGACCCAATTGTTCCAAGCTCAGACCAGAGGCAGAAGCTCAGGACAATGAGAAGAGAAAGCCCCACGGCGTCTCCCTGTAATTCAGCACGACACCGTGCAAGGACAAGAGTCCAAACCCAGAAATAATTTTTACCCTGGAGAAACAGAATCTTGAAACAGAATTGTTTTGATTCCTTGACGTTGATGTTCAAAGCTTTAAATGAAATCTTGTGCCTGATCATTTTATTTCTGAACTGAATAACAGTTACTTTGGAGACAAAACTTCGGCTTTAACCGAATTCAGTGAGAGCTGTCACTAATAAAATCCTGCCCCAGAGACACCACTGGTATCAGAAGAAAACTGCAAGATGTTACCATTTAGCATTACTGCTGCTAAGTGTCAAACATATTGAGTTTAACAGATTAGGCTTTCTTAGTTTTTTTTTAATCTATCATCTAGAAAAATAACACTAGAATTTCACTGAAAGAAACTTTTGGAAATTGCTCAAGAAGAACTTGAGAGCGTCCTTTCTCAGAATGAAAATAATCACTTCAATTAAATAGGGCTTGTGATGTAGATACAGTCTAACCATCGTCAAAGTCTGGAACAGATATTTCGTCCTCCCTTGTTCTTAGCTTTTAGCTCTGCATGTGAGAATGAATTTTAGCATCTAGGAATGTCCTAAAACTATAAGGACATCTATATCATTGGTGATTGTCATCTTCTATGGGTCTTGGTGCCTTTCCTGTCTAAGTTGATGTTGATATTGGGGAAAAAATAAACCTTAATAACCTCCTTCAGGTTATGCTATGCATGGAGAACTGGATGTTTACAACATTTTGTACAGGGTTGGATAATCTCCCTTTATCCCCAGGGCAGTGGTGGGATTTGATTAAACCACCAGATCAGCAGCAGAGCTTCACATCTCCAGCCTGAGCACAGAACCTTGGAAGACCCTGGGATGTGGCAGAAGGTGTCAGTGGGTTTGTTTAAGAAGGAGTGCTACTAAAATTGAACTATATTTTCGTGTACTTTGGATCAGATGTTGCAGATTATTGTGATATCTACTGAACTACCTTAGGGGATCTTTGCAGAGCTGGATCCAAATGATTTATCAATCTCATAAATTCTGTGGTGAAAAAAAGGCTTAATTCACTCATTTTTAGGGATGGCACAGAATGTGATCCACAGACCCACCTATTCTCTCTATTATAATTCATCATAAATTGCAAGGACATCATGTCTTTCACCTTTGAGAACCTCACTCCATGCAGAGGGTATTCTTCCTCCAGCAAGGCTGGCAGACAAGTCACCGTCACATTTCAGAGTGTTCAGTCTAGAAAAGGGTGAACTCGAATTTTGTTTGAGGTGTTATAAGGCTGAATTTCTTTTTTAGTCCTTTCAAAGTGCATCTGGAGTGAGGGCAAAGAGCTTCAGATTGTCCTTCAGAGCTGAACAAACGGTGATCTTAAAGGAAAAATATTGTCAGTCCTTGCCACTTGAGGGACAACAGCTTGGCCTCGATTCTATTATTCCTTTTAATATATTAAATATTCTTTGGCTTAGTCATGGGAAGCAAAGCAACACAACTGCTTTCTAATAAATAAAATGTGCTCAGAAGCAACTCTGAAGCTTTCCAGATAACTGCATTTGGAGTTTGCCAGGAAGCCAGATGCTGCTATTGGAAAAGTAGCTGCTATGGTTTGTCATCCGAGCCTAGAAATTGATACCCAAGGATGATATGATGAGACAGACTCGATGACAGCACTGCTCTTTCTATAAATAATTTGAAGAAAACTTTTTTCATTAAAAAAAAAAAGAAATATTTTTTGTTAGATACTTGCACAGCAAACCAGAAAATTAAAAAGGATAGGCATGCTGTGTTTGAATAGGGCCAACAAAAGAACACGATATACACAATTTATAGAAGAATATATAGCAGCTCTCACACATTTTACACTACATAGGCTCTATTTTTCCCATAATACCAATAGCTATGAAACTCTTTTTCTTTTTGAAATGGAGAAATGGAATATTATTCCTTTACTTGCTTGATCATGTCAAATGTCAAAGCAAATTATGAATGCTTGTCCTTCAAACACTCAGCCCTCCTGGTAAGATATTTAATATCAATAGCACTCACATCCAGCCACAGAATGAACTAACATTGCACACGTCTCACAGACCTAAAGTTCACTGTGCCTGTTACCTGTCATGCAATTCCATGTCTCAAGTCCTCCCCCTTGTCCCTGTCCTAAACACAGGGAAATTCATTGCGGTGGCAAATGGCACATTAAAAATTACCTGAAGCAGGAGTTAAATCTGTGAGCAGGGGTTATTTGTGAGCTTAAAGTGTTAAAAAGGGAATGGGAGAAAGAGCAAGTGGTTAATAGGAGCCTTGATTTTGCATCATGTTTCAAAGGATTTGGAGAGGAGTGTCCTGATGAGACACTATGGAATTTTCTAGCACAAGAAACCTGCTAAGAGGGCAGTGAAATAAATCACAATCTTTTCAATGTTGGAGAAACAGATGTGTTGAGTGAGGGTTCATCCAGACAAGGCACTGCTGCAATGAGCTGTGTTCATTCTCAGGGCATTGTCCAGAGGGAAATACAAATTCTCCTTGGGAATACAATACAATGATGAGGAGGGTGGAGAAAGGGCAAAAAAAAATGCCTGTGAGGTTCTTTCATTCCACCTGTTACGAGCCACCTCTAAAAACTAACTCTGCTCTGTTCATGCTGTACAAACACACACCCAGAGCTGCTCCACAGAGCCCTACATGAACTGGGAGATGGAACAGGGCGTGGGATGTCCTGGTGATGGATGGCGTTTCCGAGGGCTCTCCCTGAGCCCACACGTGTGTGTGCTCCTCCTGCCAGCACTCCTGGGCACCAGCTCCTAATCTCCCCACAAACAGAGCAACATTAGTCTCTTTAATGTCCTTTAAAAAATAAATATATAAATCCTCTTTGGAACAAACGCAGACCCAAGGGGGAAGGTGCCGTAGAGCGGCGTGGCCCAAGTCACAGGAGTGTAAAAAATGAGGCAATCTGGTGGAGAGCTCATTGCCTCTGAACCTCTGCATCACCCACAGCCCCAGAGGGTGCAGGAGAATCACCCCTGGCCAGCGAGAGGGAAATTGCTGCACTCAGGTTGCTTTTTAACCTGAAAAAAAGAGGCTTCAATGGAAGCGTGTTAGGAGGCGGATTGAGCGAAACAGGTTTTTAGGATAAGTCTTAAATACTTAAATCAATCACGATAACTTGCTGCACTGAATTTATCTCCTAAGCTGCCTAAAGTAAATTCCTCAGATCTGTCTGAATAATTTGGAGCTGATAATGCAGCATTTGAGTAGGAAGGCTGTTGGCCACTGAAAGGATTTTCTCATTAGAATTTCAGCCGATTATTCACCAGAGAGATGGTCTTTCAGGAGCACACTCCAGCAGCTCCCTCAAAAAAGTTTTATAAACACTCAGCCTGCCGAAAAATGAAATTAGAAGGTGAAATTACAGCTAGTCATTGCTTCTGAGAGGTCAGGGATAGAACAAGCAGCCACAGTGGGTTTATCTGCTCTTCCTGGTACTCTGGCTCTTTTTTTCTCCACAAGACCAGGAAATCCTTTTGGATCATCTGGAACCGCAGCCTCTGATGCTGAGCACGAGTTATCAAAAACATGCTCTTGATCAGGTGTTTGTAACGTGGGTCTGAAGAGCTGTTTTTGCATAGAATCACACTCGGCAGCTGGATGTTGAACCAGGTAGTCAGAGCTTTGCTGGGAGGCTCCTGGCTGGACCGAGGTTATCTCAACAGAGAGGCTTTAAGCCTGTCCCTGACAAGGATTTCTCATTCCATTGCTCTTCTGCACTTTCAATGCAACTATTTTTCCAGATAGAGAAATCAGCAAGTGAGGGGAAGTGGGAGGTGAGAAACAGGGAAACTCAAGGGGAAGTTTTGCCAAGAGGAAGAGCAGAACTTTAAACCCAATCCCAATTCATGAGCTAATTGAGGTATAATAAATACTGGAAGAATCCATTCACCTCTTCCTCATTTAACAATTGTACATGGAGCGGCAGAAACCCCTCTCCACAGACCATTGTGTGACAGAAGCAATGAGCAGAAGAGGAAAAAAAGCTGTAGCAATAATTACAAAACACCCTGGCATAGCGTTTTAAGTGAGCTGTAAATACAGCCAGCAGAATTCCATGAAGCCTCGCTGTCCACATTGAACTGGCACTGTAATTTGTGCTCTCACTTCTTTAAAGCCACACCAATGTCTCCATGAAGTATTTTGTTTGGGCTGAGTAAATGGTAAATGGTGTATTTATTGATTTTTATCTCTCTTCACACCTCAAATACTGCCTGTCTGCTCAGAGCCAGGTCACAGCACACTCACTCAGCACACACCTACTGCATGGCTGAGCCATAAACTCTGGGACAGCCTTTAATCAGCATAAGGTCCCAGGGGTTTCCTCTCCTCCCCTTCTTTTTCCAAGAAGACCCAACGTTGACTCCAATGTTTTTTGGAAGGAAAGCTGGTAGGACCAGTAACACTTCACATCCTGTTAATGCCATGTGTAAAAATCCTTTAAACTTGGTGCAGTTTAAGCTGAAGTTTCTATACTCAACACGGTGATTAAGTACATCCAGCTGGTAGCACCTGTAGGTTGTGTTTAAATTCTTCCCTCATGGTTGGGTGGATTTTTTTTAGGAGAGAGGAAGAGCTCTACAACAGACATTTAGCAATAAACTGTAAATGCAGAAAATTCTGTAAGAGGGCTTTTGTTACAGCAGCCAATATGTGAACCAAATCAAAAGCAACACGGAAGGAAAACCTCTTAAAATTGTCAAAAAAAGAAAAAATTCAGAAGCTCCTTGAACCAACATGACCTTCTCTGTTCCCCATCTAGAAACTCTTCTCAGAAAAATAATTAGAAGAATGTGGAAGAGATGAAGAGATTCTGACGGGGCTTCACAGTCCTTCAGGGATCCTGGTGCTGAGCTGGCCGAGCTCCAGTGCCACCAGCATTCCTGCTGTGATGGATGGGGTGTGCCAAGGCTGGGAGAGCCCGGCTCAGCACTGCCCTCATCCCGAGGGAAGCACTGACTTGTCAGCTGTTGGAAGGGCAAGGCTAGCTCGGATCATCTGAGGAGCAGCAGAGCCCCAGCCCCTGGTGGGGTGGCCAAACCCACGTGGCGCCAGTCCCTGAGCTCCTCTTTGGGCTTCCCCATCCTGGCTATGGAAAGGGCAATTCCAGGCCATGCTGATGGCCCTGGGGTGATGCTGCCCCGGCACAACGCGGCTCTAAAGGGCTGCCAAAGAGCAGCCAGGAAACAGGAGGTTCTGCCCAGGAGAAAAGTCTCATCAGCTCAAAAGGTGAATGCCCAGGCGAAAAGTCTCATCAGCTCAAAAGGGGAATGCCCAAGAGAAAAGTCTCATCAGCTCGAAAGGTGAATGCCCAAAAGTCTCATCAGCTCGAAAGGAGAATGACTTTTGGAGAAAGACAAGGATTTGCAGCAGCCAGAGCTGTGAAAAGCCTTGACAAAATATTTAACACGGAGAAACAGAAAACGCTGGCCAACTGTTAGAGCCTTCCTAAGGCAGGTTATTGGATGGTTACAGCCACTGCTATTAAAGACACTGTTTTCTGAGTGATCCATGCAAAGAAGGGCTGGAACACACCTACAGCTTTTCCCATGTGCTTTTAGCTCTGCTAATGGAGGAAAAAAACCCCTCGCATATAAGACTCAATTAAATAATTATTCAATTCAATTAACAAATAAGTAATGTGCTGGTTTGTGGTGTATCCATTAAACTTTTGCGTAGGAAATTCAATAAATAAATCTCTAGGAAGTCTTTTAGGTTCATCACATGTATGTTGATGCAACCAGATTTTTTTTTATTTTTGTAATCTGTGAGGAAACTGTAAAAGAATGAGGATGAGGTTTCAAAAAGCTGAAAGGAATTAGTTTTCCACTGAGGTCCCCACAACCATGGTATCATGTGAATAATTCTACTATAATTTACTTAGTAGAATGAAAAATAGCAGCAGCGATTCTGGTTGTAAATAACCCATTTTCTCATAGCAGAGAACCATTACCAGGTCAACATCTACTGTCAGACTTCATGATTAAACTCATTAAAACTGTCCTCTTTAATTCTATTTTTCAAAGGAAAATCATGCCTTCAACTTTTTTTCTTTTGGCCAAAAATGCCTGCTTTTCTTGAAATATGTACATGTTCTTACATGGAACTTAGAAATCCAAAATATCTGATCCTTCCCCATCCTACTCCTGTCCCTTTTTCCCCCCCACCCTATTCCAAATCAGGTACAAAAATTTTGTTTTTTTTCATTATTTAGGTGAACATTTCTAACACAAATGTTTTTACCTTTTTACAGAATTTTTTACGTTTTTCACAGGAAAGCATTCCAGCAGGATCTCTATTAACACAATGGTTTCTAGGTAGCAAGGAAAAAAAACCCCACAGCATCTCTACTGCAAGAGCTGGCAGATGTTGACTTTTTCCCCATAACAGTAATGCCTCTATAAAAAAAGTCCATTCCCGTCTTACAAGCGTTAAAATGGAAAATAAATAGAAGTGGCAAATACGGCACGGCAAAGATTACATGTGAGGGACCAGAAATTCCAATCCCCTCTCAGAGGGGACATTGCAGGGGTAATGAGAAGATGCAGGAGCTTTTCAATCTCCCAAATCAGTCCCTGGTGGAACATCGTGGAGGCAGACAACCCGAGTGGGGCAGCATGGGCGGCCAGGGTTATTTAATGAGCATTGGCTGCTGCGAGACACCCACGGCCACCCCGGCCTGCAGCCTCGCCCAGGAAAGTGCCAGAAGCCGTCCCCATTTGCAATAAACTGATTATGGGTTTTCTCCCCGTTCAGATGGAGTGTGGTGTTTTATTTACAGTTCCGTGCAGCCTCGTGGAGGTGGGGAGGGTGTGAGGGTTCCCAGCAGCTGCTCTGGGGGGCTGCAATGCAGCAAACCCCACAGGCCTCGTGGGTTTGGTGATGGGCAGAGCAAGGGCTCCAGCACCATCTTACAAACCGGTGTTTTAAATGTGAGGAAAGCCCTCAGGCAGGGCTGCGGGTGCACAGGGCTTTGCTGTTCTCCATCCTGGTGCCAGGGAGGGCAGCGGTTGTCACACGAGGTGGGGACAGGCTGGGGGACCCCAGGGGCTCCCTCCCTCTGTGGATGGCAGCAGGTTTTCATCGCTAAACTTCTAAGCAAGCCCAGGTGAATTATTGTGTGGAAACCTGCCTGGCTGAGGATGAGAGCAGAGCCAGGTCCAGGCTGCACACACACACACACACACACACACACCCCCTCTCTCCTGCCTTCTCTGGGCTGGGAGCCTGCAGGGCACCTTTTTGTTTCCCCCCAACTTTTGTAGCACAGCCAGCACCTGTCCCCACAATCCCAACCCAGGGCTGAAGACAAAACAAGGTTGGAGCGGAAAGAAAGGTCAAGTGGATTCTACTCTGTTGCTAAAAGCTTGGAGTAATTTGCACTGTTATAATTCCAGCAGCTGAGATAGCCAGAAAAATACATTTAATATTTCATATTTTTTCTGCTTTTTTTCCCCCAAGACATTTTTTCCTCAGTTGGGGAGAGCACTAACAATGACTTCAATAGCAGAACCAAGTTTAAAGCCCAGATCTTTCCAATTCTGCTTATTCCTTTAAGCTATTCCAATCCCCTTTATGTTCTTTCTGCATACACACATCTGTCTTCTTCAAAGCCTTAACCATCTCTGACACACCTGACCTTTCCATCCAAGCGCAATGGTTGGATGCAAAGAAAAACCCTTTACCTACAGCAAGTAACTCTTTGTTTTGCCAGTCCCACGCCTGGAAATTTTGCTGCTGCAGGAAGTAAAATGGTGAGCAGCCTTCCCTTCGCTTTTGAAAAATGGAACTGTCATCTCTTCGAGAGAAATAACAGCTTGTCTTTATTTTGTCAGACATGACTGTTAGTTATTAGAGTTGTCTTAAGAACATGCTACAAGTAGAATTAGGACAGTATTGTCACAGAAATGTCAAGAGTTCAGAAATTAATTTGACAAGATCTGGGAGATCTCAGATATCTAATTAAACTTTCTGTGACAGTTATGTTGTGTAAATACTGGGAACCTCTTAAAAGAAAGAATCAGGTAAAACCAGTTCCATATTCAATTAATAGATGTTAGACCCATTCAACAGCCGTTACTCTGATTAAACCCATTCAGTTCACGCCAGCAAATGCAATTTCATCTATTCAGGCACAGAAGGTTCATCCAATTTTTAACAAAAATATCCAATAAATTTACTGCATTAGGTAACACTGTATTATATTTTATACTATATATATATACACTATATTTTTGGCTGGAGTTTTTATAAACACCCTTCTCCTCCACTTAGTGAATGACAGCATACATTGCCTTATGATAAGAGCACATGCAGTTCTGGTTTTGAAGGTTTTAGAATAATTTCTGTAGGAAAAACATATTCCATAGATGAAGGGAATTTAGGCTAAGAGGAATTATGGCTAATAGATTCTGACCTCAACAGGCTATAATGCAGGCTGGATTTGCACTCAGTAATACCTGCATCAAGCCCGTATCTCAGAGCTGTGTTAAATCATATCAATTCATCATTTAAAGAAGCCACTACATCCATTAGTAAATTGTTTTAATAGTTAATTATTAGCAGTATGAAAAGGATGTGATTATCCCCAGCCTGAGTCTCCAGAGGCACTCTCAGCACGTGGATCACGCTACTGGTGCAACTCCTGTCCAAAGCCAGCAGTTTCATGAAACACGAGAAACGCTTCTGAAACTAAAGATGTTGGACCAAAGCTGGGTGTTAGAGCCACCACTCTGGGCTTAGACGGAGCACAAACGGGGCTCAGACTGAACACACGGAGCTGGCACAAGCCCATCCTCACTTCCCTCTGCACTGGGTCAGTGTTTGTGCATCCCCAGGGACCGGTGCCAGCTGGGATGAGGTTGCTAAGCGAGTTCATCGATAGCCATTAATCCCGGAGGCGACATTCGCTGCGCACGAGCGTGGCCGGGAGGTGCAGGATGTGCAGCTGCGGAGGTGATTAATAACCCCGGCCGCCGCTGCCATCAGCGCCGCGCGGGGAAGTGGAAAGTCACCAAGGCAGCTCCTTGCTGCCAGCCAGACCTGCACCGTCATCCTCGGGGCAGGCACACGGGCTCGGTGTAAGGAGCAACGCTCAGAGGCTCTTCGGGACGCAGTGCTTTTGTTTGACACAGTACAATATCATAAACCAGTTGCTTCCATTATTTGCTGCAATTTCTCTCGCTGATCACTCATCTCCTTAGCACTGGGGCTGGCTAGAAAGGAAGCCGGCAAAGCTTTTGAAAGAAATTCCAAGCATTTAAATCAATTCCCTTCCCAAAGTGCTTTCTGATGCAAAGACATGAAAATTATGCATTGAATTTCAAGTTCATTCTCTTGATAGCTGAACAATGTTTATTTTTCAACTGGCATTTTCTCTCTGCACCCTCAGCTGTTCCCATCCCTTATCCAGTGAAGCTTCATGTTTGCATAGCTCGGCCAAAAACACATCAGATGGCAGTTACCTCTGCTGGTGCTTTGGGGCCAGCAGTCACCTCTGCTTAGGTGGCCAGAGGGGAAATGTGCATCTCTCCAGCAGCATTCCCAGCGGAGGAGCGCAATGCCACAACCTTCATCACCAAACAAACCCAGTGAACCTCACCCTGCACTTCCACCGAGGGTGCAGGACCAACCTGAGGACCTGAGAAACAGGAAGGTGCAGCCAGTAAAAGGATCTGAGGCTAAGAAGGAAAAAACCTTAGAAAGAAGAAAGACAATTTCTTTTTTTTTTTTTTAAAATTTTAAATTTAGAGCGAAGGGTTCTTCTGTAAAGGTTTTTCCAATGTGTAAGAAAGGAAAACCCAAACCCCCTACCAGCATGATTTGTTCTGGAGGCAGGATAGGACAACATCAAATCCCATAAGCAATTTGCAGGGCTCTCTTACCAAGCACAGCCTGGCAATCTTAACTCTCCGCCTCACTTAAAACAGCATCTCTGTTCCTGGATAACCCCCAAACCCACGGCGAGTAATGAATAAGAAAACAACGGGTTGTTGTTTTTCTTCCCATTCCCAACACTCACTCTGCATTAGGCTCCATCATTTCACAACTCGCTTGATGTAACACGATGTGGCAGAACGTACCCTGATCCAGAAGTGAACCCTGATGCAATGCAGAACAGATGCCTTGGACTCAAACTGCTCCTTCCTTGCCTTTCCTACATTTGATCCACATTTTCTGCTTGTGACAGGCTGTTAAATAAATATCAGTGACAAGGCTTGGTATGCATTTGTTTTTCTGCAGCTTGTTTTCTTTTTGTTCAGCTCTCCAAGCTGAGCATCTTGTTGACAAATATACACACTCCATTACCAATTAATGACTTTAGCCTGGTGTCCTCTACTCTCCTTACTCCCCAGTGCCAGTTCTACACGTTAGCCTGGGTAACATTCAAAGATAATTGTGTTTTGTTTATTTGTTTTGGGAAGCCACAGCAATCAGACAGGCAAATCCCAGTCCTTGCCAAAGCTGCAATTCTGTTTTCAATGTAGCCTGCTCTGAGGAGAGCTGGGGAAGCACACGTGGCATTTGCTCAAGGTGAAACTTCACTTCTCTTCTTTCACTCTTCATTTTTTTCTTCTTCCAAGGAAAGGACATTTTTTCTCAGCACTCAGGGCTTTCTGCAGGCTTTGCACATCTAAGGCCAGGTTTTCTGCAGCCTCTAAATTTGTTTAGTCACTTTTTAAAGCCCACCCTTGCTGCACACTGCAGTTAATTGAAAATGAGAGGTCATTCTCGGCAATACACAGAATCACAGAACAGGCTGAGGTGGAAGGGACCCACAAGGATCACAGAGGCCAACTCCTTGCCCTGCACAGGACCATCCCCAAGAGTCACACCATGACCCAAGAGCATTGTCCAAGCTCTCCTTGAGCTCTGTCAGGCCTGGTGCCGTGACCACTTTGTCAGCCCCTGCACACTCATGCGGTCAGGATCCCACATTTGTGCACAGAGATCTTCTCCAATGCTTGAAGAAACATCTCATGGATATTTTCAAGTGGCCATTGACTTTCGATACCTCAATTTCCAACACAGTTGAAGTAATGTAATTTTTGGGAATTGGGTACTTGGGACCTTTGCAAGCAGAAAACCCAGAAATCCAACCCCCTCAGGAATCCGTGTAAATGAGGTCCCTGCAAGTCCTCTGCGGAAGAAAACCCATTTGATTAACACTAAGTGCAGGCAGAGGTGGTACAGCCTGAGCTAAATTCAGCCTCCTTTTTGTGCTTGCAGAGATGTAAAGTCTTGCTGAGCAGCCGTGGCCATGCTGCACATTAACCGAGGAGACACGGACACAGTTGGCGGAACACATTAGCATCTTCCGCTCTGATAATTAGTTTAGTGAAAAATTATTGCATTATCTGTTTGGTTTCATTAGGGACCAATTGCATTCTTAAAAAGAACGGCTCACATTAGGTGCTTTTAATAAGACAATAAGCCCTATAGTGTTTCCAAACAAGATTTAAAGCCCATTCAGCACGTGAGTAATTAGCACGAGTCAGGTTGGAGGCCAAATGCATTATTTAGTAATGGAATTAAATTTCCTTAGAAAGAAAGAAGCCCATTAAAATCCACAGAAATGCAGAAGTGTCAAGGCAGTGTGTTTAAAATATACTGCAACAGAGCCCTTAACTTCCCAGTAGGATGTGGTTCAGATTTGAGCAAACAGGCACCCAATCTTGCAGGTCAACAATGGAGATTTTCCTCCAGCTTTGCAGGGAGAACTAATCCTACAGAGCCATATTGCACAGCAGGTGTTCATCTTGCAGATGGGTTGAAATCAATTATCAGCACTGACTGCTGTGCCATTGGGTAAGAAGGCTGAGATCCTCCAAATTACCCTCAGATTGTCCCCATTTTCATCCCCAAGAGTCACCAGAGATAGTTTTCCTAGCACAGAAAGTTCTTCCCTTACGAGAGCAACCTTTTTTCCCAGGAACATGACACAAAGCTGCACTTTCCTACATGCTGTATTTTAATTTTTGTGTGGCATGAGCAAATATAATTATCAGTACAAAGGATTCAGAAAAAAATAGACTATGCTTAGCAACCTCCAGCAAAACTAGCAGAATGCACTCGACAAAACTTGCGCTCTGTAATGAAATTCCTATGAAGGCATTCGGTGCTTAAAAAACTAGGACAAATTATGCTGTAAGGAGTAGAATATGTAAACGTGGCAAGGAGCTGCATTTTATATTCTGGCTTCAGAGGGGTTACATCCAGCTGACAGCAGCGTGAACGACACCAGGGCAAGACCCACGTCCACCAGCAGGAAGACAACGCTGGCTTTTTGTAAGGGAATATAGAAATATCGCTTAACCAGGTCCATGTGTAGGGAGTTCTGAGAAAGATGGAGTGTTTGCATCTCTGCCACAAGGACATGCAGACCCTCTCTTTCGTGGCAGCTTAAGAAATAACAACAAGTTTTGGAGCCAAACTACCAGCTCAAACACACGAGTGACTCGCCAGCTCATCCCTGTAGGAATTCTGTGGATCCAGTGATGCATGTACCACGTACCAGGACCACGATAATTTCCGTAACAGTCAGCCAGCAGTGACAAATGGAGAACAAAAAAGAGAGGAGAAGCAGGAAGTATGGCAGCTCACTGGCAGCAGGAAGTATGGTGGCTCTGGGAAAAGGGAAGGATGGCTGCTGGTCTCTGCTGCAAGAATATGAGGCTTCCAGGAGTCCCAGGGACATCCGCAGGTTTTCCTCCTTCAGACCCCTCAGCTCTGGGGCTTTTCCTGTAAATGTGCCTCTCCAGGTACCTGCAAGGTTTAAGTTCTCATTGCAAATCAGCAGCAGAGCTGGGAGTTGGAAGAGGTGCCTGGCTCTCCCCATCAGGGCTTACAGATAAGCACTCGCTGCAGAGTGATTTACGTTCCCAGGATTTGGATGTAATCCTGCCTCCCTGGGGTAGCTGTTTACTTTCAGAGCCAATTTCCCTGATGGAGCAGGAATATACACGTCTTGCTTCTCTTCCCTTCTTCTTTCCATCTCTGCTCAGAGAGCAGGGGAGGGATGGGGTGTTCTGCACAGAGGGACAGCGCTCCCGCAGCCACACGCCCTGACCCTGGAGGGGTTCTTGCTGCCTTCACAACACAGGCACAAAATGCAGAATGGCTCTGGCTTGAAAATAGAGTGAATTATGACAATAATATTCAATCAATTTTGCCCAAGCAGCTCATGCTGTTGACGTTGTATTCTGCAGCTTGAAGTCAACCATATTTACATCTCATTCAGTCAAGCAGAGAGCCCAGTGCTGGCTGGGGCACCCCTCACCAGAGCCCCTGCCAGACCTAACCCATGGGCAGGGCTGCAGGAAAGGACTTGTGTGCACATTTCCAGCCCACTCCAAACCAGCTTTTGCTCTATGTTCACAGCAACACACCGAGACACAGAGATCTCTCTGCAAGGTCTGAATAAAGCTTAAGAACAAAACAGCCTGACAGTCCTGAAAGAAGCCAGGGATCTAAGGAAAATGGGTTTGTAGGTGATGCAAAGCTCTCACAGATTCACTGTGAAGCTGCTAAGCCTCTTAACATCTTCAAAACCTCTTTTCTCCTCTGGGGTCACAAAGGAAGCTGCGTTTCCTGGAAGGCAGCTTTGAGAGGTTTGAGACTCCAGGAAAGTCATGACATTAGCAAAAGTTCTGACACAGCTGCTTGTAAAAGCAGGAGATTGAGCTCTCTGCAGTCATTCATCCTCCTTTGAGGCTCTTGCCCTCATTTCTGAGCTGGCCACTGCAGCGAGGAGCGGTCCTGCCAGTGATGTTGGACTCCACAGGCTGCTTTTGTGCTCCCTTTTTTTCCATGTTGACCCTTCAGGCAAGTCCTCCAAAGGCAACATCATCTCAGGGGCCATCTACTAACAGTGCCAACCTGGCAGCAGCTGGACTGGCCAGTGCACAGGGAGGCTGGCATGGGAAGCCAAAATCTCATCTTCCATCCAACCCCCCTCTCTGCTGGCCCTGGGAAAAGCTCAGAGATCTGCCCAAGCTGGGGCGGCAAAACTTCAAACTTTGGACTAGAAGTCATCATGGCCATGAAAACATTTCACCACCTTAAGTGTCAGTTTGGGATTTCCCAGCATCTAACTGGATTAGTTGAAATAACCCTATTTAATGAGGGCCTTGGAAATGTGGCCAAAAGTGAGTGTGTGGCCTGAGAAGCAGTTTTCTATTAATAACTCACCCACCAAAAGCCCTTTTCCCAGCACTTGTAGTGAGTTCAGCCACTGTGTAGCTAATGATTGTCACAGCCCAAAACCCAACCAGAATCCTTGGCTGGGGAGAAAATGAGACATTTTAACCACCATCATTACTAAAACAGAGACCTGTGAAGGATTACTTGCACATTATGGCAAACTTCAATTGAAATGGGCCATTACTTGCCTCATTAATATTTCAAGTGTGTTTGAATGCTCTATGGCAAAAATATATGACTCGGAAACAAATCCAGGTGGAAGGAAAAAAAACCCACAAAACAAATTTCATTAAATAATGAACATGCATTACACAAAGCCATCCTGAGATTCAGCCCAAGAGCGTCACAGACAGAAAAAAATCCTGGTGCTCTACTTATAAATAAGGCAAAATTATCTATTCATTTAGGAAAAAGTAATCATGCTCAGTTAGACACACCAGACAAGCATATGAAAAGAAAAATGGCTTTGAAGCTGCTCCTGATAGAAGCCTTGACAGCTTGGGAAGAAAACTCTGCAATCCACTTTTTAAAAATTTTAAATTTTTTTTAACATATACATTAGGAAGTCCATTAAAGAGGTGGCATGAATTGATAATTTTTTGTTGCGTAACAGTTTGGAATCTTTATGAGAACATTAATGCAATACAGCTCTTTTTTGCCAGTACCCCTGCAACTCATTTGAAAACAAATCCCAGCTAAAGGTGTTCCTTATAAATTGGATATTAGGAGGGAATGGAATAGAAGATACACCCTTGCTGCTGTCCTCTTTGTCTCTAGATAGAGCGTGGCCTGCTCATTTTCTGAAGTTACAATATAGCAAAGTTATCTTTCATTTTACAGTTTGGAATGAATAGCTGTTCTAACTTGGGTAGGAGAGGTTTGTTACTCACCTTTATTTGTTCATAATGGCAATGAGTGCTACTAAAATCAAGCATTGAAAAAATAAGGCTTTTTTTTGCTCAAAAACCTCTGCCACAGGTCTCAAAGGATCCAGCTCGACCCTAAGCTCAAGGCTTTCCTCTGAATTTGATAAAGACTTATAATGCCTTAGGATTTTAGCTTTTATATTTTCATATATTTGTAATCCTGCAATTCTTTAGTGTGTAACTCTGAGCTCCACACAGAGTGTGAGCAACTGCTTTTCCCATTTTGGTCAGACACAACAATTCCTCTCCAGGCCTGGGAAGCAAGGAGACTTCACTGTCTCAGGCCCCCAGAAATGGAAACAACAGTGCGTTGGGGGGAGCAAACTGAGAGAATGGGACTGCACTGCCTGAAGCTGGAATTGGACAATTAACCTCTGATATGCAAATGGACAGAACTTCTGTCCCAAAAACGTGTGGCTGTGTCCATCCTGGGTGCAGTCTCTGTGAGACTCCTGCACTGCCCAAGGTGCGCCCTGGGAAGGCCTTTCCATAAATCCCTGCCCTTTATCCTTTCACTCTGCCCAGCCTCTGCTCCAGGGCAGCCTCTCCAAGGCATCACTTAGATAAACAAACTAAAGTAGCCTGGTGTGGAGAGAAAGCACAATCAGAGTTTTCCATCATCACCTGGAAGCTTGATATTCCCTGTTCTAGGGGATGGCAGCTGTGCCAAACCCTCCTGGAACTTGGATATATTCTGAGATACGATTTTGGACCAAGAGGTTAGACCTGTCCCAGAGCAGAGGGAATGAGTGATGAGCAATGTCAAGCTGCAGCCTGACAATTAGGTGCAAACTGAAAATCCTGACTGCAACACGAGCTTTGCTGCAGTGAGAGATGGATCGGGGAATTAGCAGTGGGGTTTATCCACTCAGGAATTTACCACCTGATTCTCTGACTGAGAGCTGGAGGAACCCATTTGTATTTTTAATTCAAGTATTTCTCACCAGGCCCAAAATTATTTTCTCTGGCCTATCTTCCCCATCCTTCTCCTGCTCAGGATGCAACATCTCTTGTCTTTATCCACACGTGGTCCTAACATACAGAAATATGCACATGTATAGATAGATAGATATACATATCAGGAGAGCTTTTTTCTTTTTTAAAAGACAGGAACATTAAAATATGACTTTTAAAGCCAACAGGCTTCACATCAACAAACCCTCTACTTTCCTATCAGGCCCATGACACACTCCAGCACAGCCTGGACCTTGCAGCAGCTGAGACCACAAGATCCAGGGTTTGCTACCCCAGTTCAACTTCTTTTTTCTGGGCAAGAAACGTCTCCTGAGGCTCAAACTGCAGCCCCAGCAGGTTCTTCAGCACTGCTGGGCATAGCAGGAGACCTCTGCTGATGCCTGCAGAGGCTCCTGAGGAAATCAGGTTTAAAAAGAAGACAAATTTCAGTTGGGAAGCTGCAATGCCACAGCAGAGAGGAGGACTCTTACCTGAGCCACTGCCCTCCTCCACCCATCGAGGCACGTCCCCCTTGCTGCAGAGCTTTGATAGCCTCACACTTCCCACCTCTTTGGCACAAATTACAGGGCCAAAACCCACTGGAGCCTGGGAGCAAGCCTGCTGTCCAGGGCAGGCAGGCAGCAGCTCCGGGGAACAGGGTGTACCTGAGCCTGCTCTGCTCCAGGGCTTTGAGCAGTGCAGGAGGAGGCAGCGCAGGAGGTGCCTCTCTCTGCCTGCTGCCTCCACTGTGCCCTTTCCTGCTAATGAGCCCTTCTGCTGCAGGGGAGGCTGCAGGTGATGCTGTGGGTACTGCAGTTGGAGCAGCCATCCATGGGGAAGGGATGTCTTCTCTTCTTCTGCACTGGGAAAAAATTACTGCCCTGCACAGATGCATTGCAAAAACAAAAAAAAAAGGCAAAAAAAAAGACAAGGCAGATTTGTGCTGCCTATGTTGCTTCTTGCATGGGCCATGCCAGGATTAGTTCCATTGCTCTGTTCTCAGAGGTCTCTTAGGTGCTGGCTACATGAGCACCTCAAAAAACCTCCCAACACTGAGAAAAATGTCATAAATTGAAAGATTTTATTAAGTCCTGCTTTCCCCCGTTCTTTGCTCTGCCTGTAGCTTAACCACTAAAAGCTAACAAATAACCAATGTATTTTT
The DNA here is from genome assembly GCA_013398955.1 of Callaeas wilsoni. Lineage (NCBI taxonomy): Eukaryota > Metazoa > Chordata > Aves > Passeriformes > Callaeidae > Callaeas > Callaeas wilsoni. The sequence goes on along the minus strand of VWPU01001359.1, from coordinate 35,917 downwards.
CACAACAGAAATTCTCAGGCTTTAGCAAACCCAGCCCTGTGTCCAAGCTTAGCTTGGCTGTGGGTGAGGTGCTGCTTTTCCAGCAGAGCCTGTGCCAGGCACCTGTAAAGGGGACAACAACCATGAGGGAGCTGCCCTGGGATGAGGGCTGGGAGCCACCCAGAAATTCAGTGTTCTTAAACTTCTGAGTAATGTCACAGCTGCTTCTCCAGGCACTCAGAGCAAACTCTTCTGCCACCTTCTGTCCCCAAAAGGATATAACTCGCATGGAAGAGTATTTTCCCATTTTTTCTGTGGGCAGGTCTGGTATGTAGGGAGCAGTGAGAGGAGTTTTGGGGTAGTTTGGGGCTGACTCCCAGTCCTGTGCCAGAGCTCGGGGTGCAGCCACAGCCCAGAAACACGGGAAGCTGGAGAAGCACTGGCACTTCAAGGCTAATTTCCAGAGAGAAGGAGACAGATAAGTGATGGGTGCCAGGGCCATGGCTCGCAGCGCGTGTGGAGGCATTTCCCCGGGTAGGTTTGATGGAGACAGGAATTCCATCCCAGAGAACGCCCGGGCTGGCTTTGCGTTACGGCGATGCAAAACGACAGCTGCACATGGCCATACAGCCCCAGAGCCTCTGCCTTTAGCCACATTGATGATTCACAGTGTTCGCTCCATGATGGGCCTGCCCAGCGGGGCAGGAACCGTCCCGTGTTCCCAGGGAAGCCGCGCTGCCTTCGCCGATGGGATGAGCCCGGCCCGGGCAGCGCTCGGCCCAGCTCCGCCTGCCTCCCCAGCAAGGCAGAGACCAGAGCGGCGCTCCGTCTGTCCCCAGACTTGTGACTGAAGGGAAAATGGAAAAAAAAACCAGCCCCAAAATCAAGAACAATGAGGGCTCGACAATGGTGGCAAATTGGGTTGGTTCTCTCAATGCTCCTCAATTACTCGGCACAAACGCTAATTGCAATAGTTCCTTTCTGCGGCTCAGTCAGCACAAATCTCAAAGCCCGAGATAGTTTTTCTTTTTCTGCAAGCCATCTGTCAGGCTAATTCTCTTATTGCTGAGAGTTGAGGCTTGGTTTTTTTTTTCCTTTAGCACCATTACAAAGAGAGAATGCTGTTTCTCCCCAGCCCAGCTCCAAGCTCCTCCATGGATGTACAGCAATAAGCAGCTTTCCCCATGGCCTGAGATCCCTGAGCTTATTGGGAGGTTATTGGTGTCAAGGGAAGCAGGTGCCCTCCTGCAGCACTGGCCTGCACACCTTGAAATTGCTCTGAAGAGCAGTTGAAAATAAGACCCTCGGCTGATGCTTCTTTTTCTGGGGAATTGATTTTTCTTGTTACCTGTGACTGCATCTCAAAGTGCATTTAATGATTCATTCCCTTTAATAATGCAAGCAGATATTGAGGAGGTCTTTGGCTTCCTCAGACAGGCTCTTTTAATAATAAAAACCACTTCCATTTGTTTTCTTTTCAAAATAATAACAGATAAACCCAGGGGGATTCTTGCTCTCTGCACATCCTTAGTTTACAAGGAATTTTCTGAGCTCTCTGCTCCTGCCACGCTCTGGTCCTCAGCAAGCCACTGTTGGGTGCAGGAGGATGCATTCACCTGCTCTTGTACAAGATGGACATTTTCTGTCCCATCTTCCCTCCTTTTCCTTGCTTCCCTTCCTTCTTCTCTTGCCTTTGCCAGGTAATTTTGTGGGATTGTTTCCCGATCCTCCTGTCTGGGCTGTCCGTAATTAATCAGGAGTAACCCACCTTGAGCTGCCCAGTGCTGCAGCCTGGCTGGAGCAAGGCAGCTCTTATTAGGACAGCATTTATTAAGGTCAATTCTGTCCACACTGAGGCTTTCAACTCTTAGCAACAAAATCCATGTGTTTTGTGTAGCTGTATCCCCGAGGTAGCTGCAGAGGCCACACGAATCAAAGCTCAGCTGGCAGAAATCACACCAAAGAGGTGTTTATTGACACATCTCTTTGCCAGAATAAAAAAGCCTGCTCCATTATTGTATGATAAAGCTCCTGCCCTGGAGCTATGGACCTAGAGAAGGACAGGATACCCCTGTGGGAGGCTCTTTGCTTTTCGGGGCATCTGCTTCCATTCTGCTTTCCCACGTCCAACAGTGTAAACGTGGAGTATCCTCAATGTCTAAGCAAAGGCAGGAAGGAGACACTGTTGTTTTGAATGTCATAAACCCAGCATTTCTACGTAGCAGAAAATGTGGATCCACGGAAATCTTCGGTAACCACACATGAGAGCATCTGGCAGCGGGGTCCTGACTCCTGCAGGGAGGGTTTCCTGCCAGACCTGGTACTCAGAGCCACCAGTGAGCTGAAAATACAGAACAAAATCAATTATCCAGCTCCAAGATGCTCCACTTGGGGGCAGGAGGGCTGGGAATCTGTGCTGGATGGGGTGAGACCACCACCAGTGGCTTCTCAGGCTTTCAGGAAAGTTTTTACCTGTATTTGCTGCTGTGGCGTTGAAGCTGTTTTCCAGAAAATCCCCGATTCCACTTTTCTGCTACCACCAGCACAGGACTGGGTGCTGTGACCCTTCCCTCCTCTTCTCCATGCTGGTTTAAGTGGCTCCTTTGCTTCTGTGCCTGCTGATTCCTTTTTCCAAGCCCACATTCTTGTTTGGCTTTGACTGCTCGAAGGTGCTGCATCTCCCCTGTCACAGCACTACTTAAATGGTGCTCCAGGGGTCCCTTATTCTGCCCTTTCATATTGTATTGCCTTTTCTCTGCCTGCTAAGAATTTACAAAACTTTCACCTTTTTTTTTTCCTTACCATTCCTTCCGAATAAAACCTGTTCTGTGTGGTCAGTCTGTGATGGTCCAGAGACCTGTCAGTCTCTATCTGCACCTCTTGAACTTCTGAGCTGTTTCAGTCTGACCTAGGATCCCAGCTGGAACAATGTAAGAGTGCTACAGAGTCACTGCAAACAGCTGGGTGAAAGAGGAGGAGGCTGCTAAAGCCCCTCCTGGAGGAAGGATTTCTGCAGGAATGCATCTCCACCAGACACCAGAGAATCCACTCACAGGCCCATCAGAAACCAGACTCTGATTGTTGTTTCTTTGTGTCTTCCTACCAATATTCTCCACACTCTTCCAGCAGCCCCAGAGTTTCTGCTGGTGCAGGAATGTGTCTGGTTTAAATCGGAGTGAGCAGCTGGGACTGTGACACTGCAGGACCAAAGTGGGAGCACTGCCCAGAGGTGGGGAAGGTTTCCTTCCTCTTCGGTCACTGTTTGGTCCCAAAACAACTGTTTTGTCACCAGCTGAGTGAATTTACACTTTTTTTCCCCTATTAGTTGCTCCTTTCTGCTCTTCAGCAGTATCTATCTATCTATCTATCTATCTATCTACCTATCTACACCTTTTTTAAAATCTGAGCCTACCCTAGTATTTTACTTGTTTTAGTTTTTGTTTTGTTGTTGTTTTTAAATATTTTTTCTCTGTTAAATTCCTGACAGCCTGTGCGAGTTACACCTGAGAGGGGACTCTGAGCTCTGCTTTTACTTTTTGGAAAAAAAAAAAGAAAAAAACTTCCTGCAGGAGCAGCATCATTTCCAGAGGGCAGCTCCCTCCGTTGCCTCTCCAGAAAGAGTTTCACCTGCATTTTCAGCAGTCTGTGCTCCCAAAAATGATAACCGGGGCTCAGGGTCGCTGAGGAGCATTTACAGGATCGGTGGAGATGGAAAAAGCCATTTCTGGGAGTCTCGCAGCCTTCCCGACTGCTGTTCCGCCGTGGGAGCAGGAGAGGGTGCTGCGAAACCAGCGGCTGCGGCTGCGGGGCGGCTGCGGGGAGAGGGACCTCCGGTGTTCCCCCTGCTCCAGACCCTGAAAAGATGTTTTCTCCTAAAGGGGAAAAAAATTATTAATAAGTCCCTCTGGAACTCAGCGTTTCAGCTTCCCAGCTATGAGCAGTTCAGGGTGGAAACTGGTCATTCTGCAATATTTTTAGGTAAAAAAAGAAAGGAACACGAAAGTGCTCAAAACGCCACATCTTAAACATTTTCAGCTTTTCTTTCTCTGGGGTTAAAGATGAACCTTACAACCTGTTGTGTCTTGCATGGAGGAAGAATGGGCGGGGATTCTCCAGCTGGGATTTATCCATCCCTGCCTGGACCCAGAGCCAGCCCTGGGGCTGGCAGGGTCACTGCTCCCTGTGCCAGGCAGGTGGGCTCCTCCGGCTGCTCCCTGGTGGCAAGCCCTCGTCCCAGCGGTGACAGCACCTCTCATCTGGGCACCCTGCGGCATTTTGCAAGTGAAAAAACAAATGTCACGAACTTCCAGCGCTGAAACGCAGCACAGCCTGGGCGGGGAGCCCCGGGGCCGGGCTGAGAGCCTGTCCTGCCCCTGGAGCCCGGCTGCCAGAGGGATGTGCAGGGCAGGCCCGGCCCTGTGTCCTCAGACTGCAGGAGAAGCAGGTTTGATCTCAGTTTTCACTGCAGCTCCTTGCACAGAACCTGTCTGGAGTAAGAAATCCTCAGAGTGTTTGGGGAGGGGTTCAGCGATGCTAGGTGCTGTCACACAGCCCTGGCTGGTCCCCACACTGCCAGCCATCCTGTGACTCTGCCCATCATCATTCCCAGCTGCTGCTTGGATGCTGCTCTCCTTCAGCCACAGCTGGAGCCCAGATAGAGCCTTCAGAGCAGGACAGGCCCTCCTTGAGGTCATTATAAGGGATCATCCTGGCTGCTCTTCAGTATTTCAATCCCTGGGCCTTCCCTCAGCCTCGCTGATGGTCCCTCAAGTCCCTCCCAAGCACTTTTGGTGTCACAGATCTGATATTGGCTGCCTGGAGTGTGACTTGCTGGCACGTGGGCAGGGGGCTGCGGGCTGGGAGCTCCCTGCATCCCTTTGGATCCCCAATATTTGATGCAACGAGCGCTGCAGCTGGGATGCCACAGCAGCCACGGGTGTTCCCAAGCCTGCTGCCGAGCCCCACTGTGTGCCCATGACGTTGGGAACAGCCCGAGAGCCTCAACACCAGCACTGCTGCTGGGCTGAAGCTGAGACCAGGAGCTTCTCTTTAAGAGTTTCTGTTGGATTTTGTCCCATTCCAGGCTCCTCCAGCCTTTGTCCTCTAGACTGAAGGGTCCTCTTGTACCCAATGTCTTTCTGTGTCCAATGTCTTCTGTGCTGTGCCCATGGTCCCCCCAGGCTCCCTCTGTTTTAAACAGCAATTCTTTCCAAAACTCTTTCCCAGTTTCTTTGTATATTGTGAAAGTTGTTAAATCCATCGCTGAAATAGGGACTGGACTTCCCGAGGGCTTCTTACCTTTCTGCCCTTCCCAAAGGTTATCCTGCTGATGGAAAGCCACGGCCCCTGGGCTGGAATGAGCAGATTCCTTCAACACCGTGAGCAGACAGTGGGATGTGCCTGCTCCTTCAAGCTCCTGGGGATGCAGAGTGAAATTGCTTCAAATGAACGAGGCTGGAGGAGCTGGTGATGGAGAAAACCTCCTGAGGGAGAAGCCCAAAATATCCCAGGTTAGAGACCAGCCAGAAGGTCAGGAAGGACAGTCGTAGGGTTGGCTGATGGAAACACTTGTTGGATTAGTGGCCTCACCTTCAAAAGTCCCAGTCTGAAGTTCTCCCAGCATGACAGGAAGAGTGGAAGACGAAGGTACACATAATTTATGTGCCAATCTTTTAATTGATTTGCCTAAACAGGCCCTGATCATTCCAAGTTTTAATTGTTACTCTGAGCTAAATGAAACCTAATTTATTTTCCAGCATCTTTACTGACACCTTTAAAAACTCAACCAAACACAGCCCAAGGACCCTCAAGCAAATAGGCCAGGTTGACAGATCTATTTTCACACTACTTGAAATTGCATTTTAATCTTCTAACCTCTTTTTCCTTGTGTAGCTCCAGCATGGGGCAGGAAAACAGCAGTTCCTTGCCAGCCGGAAAAGGGTGACATGCATGGAAAGGACAAATCTACCCTCAACACCACGAGAAATAACCAACCAACCAGAAAATCCCAGCTGATGACATCAGTTGGAACAAGGACAGACCTGAGAAAAGAGAGGAAGTGAAGTTTTTTCTGACTATTAATGGCCCACTGATGCCTGCAGAGGAGGCACCGACCTGAGCCCACAGCCCCATCTTTGGGAACTTCAGGCTATCGGTTTCTCACCTTCCTTCTCAAACAACAGCCAGATGCACCCAAATCCTTCATTTTATTTTTCACCCTTATTACAAATGAAGCACCAGAAAAATAGGAAAATGAGGCAGAAGGCCCCATTTTTTTAGCTTTTTTTTTTTTCTTCTGCCTCTAAGATTAGATTCAGGATCTAATTTTTTTGGTGATGCAGGTCCCTAAGAAAGCCCTGACATCTCTCTTAGGGCAGTTTCTAGAAGCAGCTCCAATTTCTGCTGCAGGCCCCTCACCCGGGAGGGAGCGTCCTGTGAAGAGGAGCTCAGTGCTGATCACCATGCAGCACAAACGAGACATTAAACCTCCAGAAAAAAAAAATCATTAATTACCTGCATGCTTGCTAAGGGCAACACGCTTCGCCCAGAGATCCCAAAGTGCCAAGCTGCCAATCAAGAGCACAGTTTCTGCTTTATAAATAGGAAAGCTGAGACAGAGGTGTGTTTTCCCACAGGCTGCAGCCCCACACATGCAGGGTGCTACCTGTGGGGTGACCTCTCAGCCCCAGCAGCAGCTCTGATTTGCCCTAAAATATTTTCCTGGACCAGATGACAATGCAGATGTTGCTGCTGAGCAAACTCCAGGTACACACCAGGAGAGAGGCTCATGCCTTGTCTTCTCCCCTTGTGCAAGATGATTCCCAGCTTGCTCCAGAGCCTTTGGAGCACGATAATTGGCTTGGGGAAATGCAAATATACCAGAACTGACTGTGGGGTGGGAGTAGGAAAGAAAAAGCCCCCAGGAGCATGGAGGTGGCAGTGTTATAATCTCAGCCTGTCATCGGTTTAACGTTATTAAACAACTTCCTAAAATAGCAGCCATAATTATTCCTGTATGGAACTCAATCTGGAGAGCTTTAAGCTCTTTCACTCTTCTCCTGCTTCACTCTCCTGCTCCCTAAAGTGTGGTTTGGGGTCCCATACCCACAGCAGAGGCGTGAGGGAGCTGCTCGTCCATCAGCAAGGCTTTGCCCGAGGAAGCCCTGGCATCAGCCCTTAACCCACTTTCACCAGGCTCAGCTCTGTTGACATGAACATAGTTTTTGTTGCATTTTTAATTGTAAAATGTATTTACATGAATAAAATACAGCTCACTTGGGGATATGACCTACTTTTTATGGGAAGATAAAACAACCGTAGGTTTGTGTTTTTATTTCATGTATTTCAGCTGTTCTCAGTCAGACAGGGCTGCTGAAGCACATCAATAGGAAATCCACAGCCACCAGGATGTTTTTTTTCTGTAAATAATCACATTCTGATCAAGATGACAGGGAGCTGCTGCATTTCCATGATGAAGCCTTTAACCTTCAGATCAGTAGAACAGTTTTGACAGTACATAATTTATACAGAAATAAATAATTTGATAGGGATTTTATATGTACATGTTCTGCACTGCTGGAGAGACCTTGTCTGTTTATCTGAATTATGAATAATTACAGTAAATAATATATAATCCTATTGTCCTGGACAAACACGAGTCACCCCAAAGCTGAAGTGCAGCAGGAGCCGGGGATGCTCTCTCCAGAAACAGACCCTGTAATTTCTGCTAAAATAGAGCACAATTTGCTTTTCCAGGATAATCAAGAGCTCTCATTCAGGTGGTTGAGCTTGTTTAGCATTGAAGCAAGGCAGCTTTAAAAGCCATATTACCTCAATTTAAGATGTTGGATGGGCACTACACAGCCTTGGCCAGTGCCATGGATTCATCTCTTATCCCCTCACTTCGATGAGCTGAGCTGGAGACAGATTAGGCCAGCAATAAGGCCCCCACAGCACTCAGTTATGCTAAGCCCAAATGGCATGGATTTACTTATAAAACATAAAGAATTGAGCAGGATCTGACCTGCACCGACAGGACGGACTCTGCTGCTCCTTCTCCTGTGTGTGACACCGATCGTGTTCCCTGTCCCACGGAGGTGAACTCCTCACACTCCCCTTGGGAGCAGCTGAGTGACATTTCAGTATTTATTCAAATTAGCTGTTATTAATTAAATAACACCTTTCAGCTTCCTTGGCAGGTTTTCCCCTGCAGTTGCAGCGGGAAGCTGGCGCGTGTCAGGATGTCAGGCAGATGTGAGAACCTCAGGGTTATATTTTTGTGAACATGCACCTCATTAAAAATGTTATCACTATAGAAAATAATAAATTTATGGTTATGTCTCTGTACTGCCTCCTTTTTTATGCCTTCCAGCTTCTCCATGCGAAACCCAACTACCAAGTGCTGTTAAACAAAGACAGCTCTTGTTCAGCAGAGCTTTGCTTGGGCTTAATTTTGGCTCCGAGGTGGATCCTGCTGGAGTCTGAGGGACTTCAGCATGTGCCTAAACACTTGGCTAATTAGCAACAAAGCTGAATCTCAGGTCTGGGGATTTATCTACATGCAGATTCAGAGGTGTTTGATGGTAGTTGGGACTAATTGGGGTAAGAGTGACTTTGATCCAAAAGGAGCCGTTTAACCAGGACCCCACGCGAGGCTGGCACTGCCCCTCGGGCACACGCAGCTGCAGCAGCCTCAGTTTAAGCAGCTGCAAAACCTGGATAAGCACAAGCCATGGAACACCTTCTCTGCACCCCTGTCACACCTGGTTTGCCTCTAAGAAAATGCATGCACGCTGTCCTAACATTAAAGATTAAAAGCAGCTGCATCTCATCACAGTTCGGAGATTTGTCCGGAGCCGATGACAAAAACGATGGCCTTTTGGGGAATAACCTTGACTGCTGGTGCTGTGTATTTTCAAGGCATATTAATCACAATTTCTGTGTGAATACTTCTCCTTTCTCTGGAAATGGAGAGAGGGATGAGGCTTGGGGAGTTCTGAGGTGGTTTGATTAAAAATGCTGGGCAGAGCCCACAGAACATCACAGTACAAACTGCTCAAGACATGAAAATACCCAGTTAGAGTCAATGTGTTCCTCGAAGCCAGCCCTTGGGATAGAATCTGGCAGCACAGGGGAGTGGGGCTAGGTTTTTTTGGTTGAAATAGTGCTTTCCTGTGTTACGAATTGTAATAATAATAAAAAGGAATCTTTCTTCTACAAAGATTGAATTGACCAGATATTCAACGATGAAGTGATGTGAAAAGAGGGGTTACATCTGGGAGACTGGCTTACAATTAAAGGCACACAAGGTAATTGCTGCAGCCACCTCCTGCCCTTTACAGCCACTGCCCACTGAGGCCACCATAACCCAAAATCTGAGGTATATAAAACCCTACATGAAGATAAAGCAACGAGGCAGTTCTTCTCTCTCTACACTCCACTGTATCCATGGGAACAGGCTGGGATTTGACATCGACACAATAGCTATAGACAGAAACCCTGCAGTGCTCAGAGGAAAGGTCAGTGGAGCATCCCAGCCACGGTGGCAGCCACGGAGCAGCTGGGGCACTGGGGACACCCCGCTCCCTGCCCAGCAGTCACAGCTTGCCTGCGTCCAGGACAGCTGAGGTGCAGCCAGTTTGCAGAAAGAAGAGTCAAAGAGCTGATGTGGTTCTTGGGCACGAAGGGCTGGTGGAGAAAAGGGTGCTGCAAGTGGGGTGAAGGAGACCCTACCAAGACCCCAAAACTGGGTGAGGAAAACAAGCAGGAAAAAAGCTGTTTTTTCAAGATAGGTTTGACTGTCATTTTGGGGGGAAAAAAAAGAAGTAAATAAATAAATCCCATGAGGAAAGAAGAAGAAGAAAATAAATATCTCTCAGCTACTTCTCATTAGTGGAGGAGTATTTACGCAGGTGAATATTCTGCCTGCTCACACAGCAACCCCAGCACAGGCACACCAGCTCTGCACAGCTAACAAGCTATCAAGCAGGGAAGAATAAGACTATTTAATTTCTTAGCACACCTTGAATAGCCCATGGGGCCAACTCACATTTGGGAAAATGAATACACAGCCTTGACAAATAGTATTAATAATGCAACACAAGGACTTGAGAGCAGAGCACTGTGAGCTAGAAACCCCCACGCTGTGTACACCGAGTCAGCTCCTTACCCTGCCACAGAGGCGTGTGCCTGGAGAGCACCCTAAAAAATACCTCTGGGTCTTGTCTGCTTGAAGCTGATAAAGGGCACAGGTCTTTAACCCTGTCTCCAGATGATGCAACAGCAAAGTTCATCTGGGGCTTCCCCAGCAGAAGGATTCGCTCTCCCCCTGCCTACCTGACCAACAGCTCCGTGCCCCCCTCCTGGGTGAGAGCAGCACCAGCTTGCCCCAAAACACCTGCCCAAACCTCATCTCACCACAGCAGCAGCTTCACCGGCTCAGCAGGGCTCTTGGTCTGCATCCCTGCCCGGAGGGGGGTTACTGCTCCACAGGATCTCCTGCCTCACCTGAACCTTCCCAGCGGCTCCTCGCGCCCCCTGCCAACGTAGCTGCAAGGGGAGCAGCACTGGAGGGCAGGGCATCTACACCTATATGTTAACTTAGGTATTTAATCATATTCTTTTCACTGTGCAAGAAGGGACTCTGGAGCCTCAAGCTGCTCCAGCAGCAACGGGAGGAGAAGGAGACCCAGCACAACCTTATTATGCTTGGCTACTTCATTACTGCTTGTGCTCTTCTTTAATGAACCTCTTACATCCACACCCCAAGGATCAGTGAGGGTTTTCAGGACACTACCAATGGGAAAATGGTTCCCACCAGGGCCCCATCACATCTGGGGCCATGAGAGTGTTGTGGTGTAAATGGGAACCAGGAGAGTCCTGGGGATGCTGGCAGAGGAGCTTTCATGTCTTGGGAGATACAGACCACAAAATGCCCCTCTGGTCTTACAGGAAGGGGATTTGATTTAAAAACCCCAAATGCAGAGGGGAAGGGTGGCTCCTGGGAGTTCCCTGAGATCATCTCAGGGCACCCTCGTCCCCAGCCAGCCTCCCCTGAGCTGGGGGTTCACTCACCTCCCATGTGCTGTTCCCTCAGCCACCGTCCATCCCTCCCCTTGCCGTGGCTGCCCAGGACTGCAGGCTGTGGGATGGAGGTGTGTGTGTGGGAGGCTGATGGTGGGACAGAAAGAGCTTCACCTGCTGCAGGCCTGAGCAGCACCTGGAGCAGGCAACTGCACCTGGATCAGCCTTTATTTAACCCTTAATCCCAGGAACGCGCCCTGTGGGATGGAGGTGTGTGCGTGGGAGGCTGATGGTGGGACAGAGCTTCACCTGCTGCAGGCCTGAGCAGCACCTGGAGCAGGCAACTGCACCTGGATCAGCCTTTATTTAACCCTTAATCCCAGGAACTCACCCTGATGCTGTGGTTCAAGGAGACACAGCCGTGTGCACAAAGACTCTGACACCAATTAGTCATTCCTGCAAAACAAGATTTTTTTTGCTTCTAAGCGCAAACCATTTTCTGTGGCGTGTCAGACAACAGTCACCTTCCCACGGGCCTGGGGGAGGCTTGGCTCATCCCATCGGGTGAATTTAAGGACTCATAGAGGTAAAACCTCCTATTTAATTGGTAGTTTACCCTTAAACTCCACTTTTTATTTATTGCTGTCAAAGCAACAGACACAGAATACAGCGAGAGGCCATCCCTGAAGTGGGCGGGAGAGAGACTGAAGGAGGTGAGTGAGTGTTGTTCCTCAAGAAGGAAGGTTGTGGGGTAAAACCATGCCAGGTAATTAGAAGAGGTGATAAAATGATTAATAGGTATCCTAAGGGGGCTCTGCATGTATTTACTAAGCATTTATTGCTTGCAGAACTGCAGCTCCAGGGTGGTTCTCGGGGCAGGTGGGCCTGGCAGGGTGGCTGGGCTCCCCCCAGCCCCTCACCCAGGCCACGTCTGCCAGGATCAGAGGCTCTGGAAAAGTTTCTCCACAGTCCAGGAAGGTGTGATAACTGCATCAGGAGGCCCACAGCATCCACAGCGAGAGCTGCTGCCACGCCAGGCACTTTGAGAGGGACAGAATAGCACCCAGAGGCACAACCATTGCTGCCAGTGCTTCGCAATCACATTATCCTACCCAAAATATGCATTTACTGAACCAACAGCACACACTTATTTTAACAGATTTCTCCTGGCAGTCCTACCCCTGTGCTCACTGGGTGAATGTGTGAACTCCCAGGCTCACAAATGCAGCCACACGATGAGAATCTCTCCAATGAATTAAAATAATTACTTTTCTAATTTGCCCCTAGACTCTGCTAAACCTTCTGGGGCCTTGAGGAAGGCATGAAGTTTTTCTAATTTCTTCTACATGTGTAGGCAAACATTTTAATTTATAAAATGAATAATTCTGTATTTCATCAGTGCAAAAGAAAATTCCCCTCGGGGACAGGGACATCTCATGATGCTGCCCAGGATTAACCCACAAGATGACTCCTCAGTTTGGAGGAACGTGGCCATGGGAGAACCCTTGTGCCTCTAGGCATCAGCAGTTTTGGTGATCCTGAACATCTCCCTCCCAAGAAGGACCGAGAATATAAGGATCCATCAAGAGTAACATGCAAAGGCAACAGCCTTTGAGCCACCAAAAATCACCAGCATCAAGCCCAGCAAATCAGGTCAGGCCCTGGGAAAGTCGAAGTGATTTCTTGTGAACTCCGGTGCTTTTTTTGGAGCCAAATTCACACCGGATATGGAGATCCCGATGGAAAACTGATGGTTTATCAGGCTGGGGCCGGGTGAGGAGCAGCAGATTTGTTACTGGATAGTGGGGCTGGCTTGTGCTTTAGTGCTTGAACCTTCCCAGCAGCCAACCTGTCACGTAGCACTTAAAACCTGGGGCTTAAGTGAGAACACAAATGCTTGAGGGTCATACAGAAACTGAGGGTAAATAGAACAGTGTCTACAAAAAGATGCCCTGATTTTAAAACTTTGCAAATTAGAAATCTACCCAGATATACACTAGATATGCATGATTTGCTTCTCTGGAGGAAGTGGAGAGGAATAATCCTGTTCCAGAGCTGGCTGGATACACTCCTGCAGGGATGTCCCGTGGAATGGGTGTCGTAATGGATGCAAACAGTGGTGCTGCACCAGGACTTGGCCCTTACTTTGGAGGAGTTTATAAATAATAAACATTTAATAGCAAATAATAAATAATAGTATTAAATAATAACAACAAAGAGGTGCAACATTCATTATGCAGTGTGTGCTACAAATGAGGTTAAAACTGCATATATCCTATTTCTTTTAATTAACAGTAAGACAAAACAAGGTCAAATATACCAAGAATCCCCAGACAGTTTTGTTTTGCAGAAAGGAAATTTTCAGAAAGGTTTAAAATAACAAGAGCAGAAATAAAGTTTGGACAAAGCTCTTTCTCCTACAAGGTGACAATGTGGGGCTTGCACAAGGGATCACAGCCTTTTCCTTCCCTGCCCTTTGTTTTCCATCAGTGATGCTCTCCCCTGGCAGCTGTCTAAGGCCAAAATGCCAAAGCATCAAATGAAACTTTAAAACTTAAAACCTCAAAATAAAGTTTATGTACACACACACACAAAAAGCAGCAAAAATACTGTTTTCTTGCCAAAATGTAATGTATGCCAACTACTTTGCTGCAGTGGACTTGTACCAATAATTTCAGCTACATCACTTTACTCCAGTTTGGGATCTTGCCTTTCACTGAAATAACTTCTTTCCCCTCAATCCTGCACGTAATGTTTCCCATGGGAAAGGTTTAAGTTGTTTTCCACTCGATGCTGCACTGAAATTCTCCCATTTACACTTCAAACCTTCTGTCTATAGGATGGCAGAGGAAATCTGGGTACTGGAGCCATCCCTCCAGCCCAGCACCCCAGAGTGCCTCCAGCCCAACATGGGATATTTTAAGCAACAGTTTGCAAGTGGCCATGGAGGAAAAACAACCTGCTGGTGTCCAAGCCTGCTGAGGTCTCATCGAAGGATGGCTATTTCCCATTCCAGCCTGGCTGGAAGTGATATCCAGCAGTGAGAGATACCAATCAGTAAGTGTTCAGTCAAGACACAATTTATATTTTTCTAATGCTGGTTATTTCTTGGAAAGTTACACAAATCTTTTATGCCTGCTGGCGCTCAGGCCAGCAAATATAGAATTCAATGATACAGTCGAATGCACAAACTTTAGCAGCCTACCTAACCTACACCAAAAAAATACATCTTTTTTTTCCCTTAGTTCTACTCTATTTTCTTTTTCCTGCTCTTGAGTCCAGCCCTGGATTTATCCCCCAGGCAGAACTGCTGTTTGCTCAGCGGGATGAGCTGAGAGAGGAGGACTTTGGAGAGATTCTTAGTTACGCAGGGAGGAATAAAACAACCCAAAAAACAAAGAAAGAGAAATATCCCAATTCTCTAGGTTACACTATTGGTTATATAACCAATCTCTCTGGTTATATTTACGCTCCTATAAATAGAGAACTGGCCTGAAAGAGTGGCCTAAAAAAATGACAAACGGAGTCGGGACGCGGTGACCATCGGAGCGGGCGCGGGGCAGTCGGGGCTCAGCACGGGGACGAGGACATCTGGTCGTAGTCGGGGCACTTGAGCAGGGCTGGGTAGTTACTGTTCATCTGCAGGGACGCCTCGCTGGAGATGTCCGAGGGGCTGCGGCCCCGCGCCCACGCGTCCGGGTGCAGGAACTGCCCCGAGTAGTCGGAGCAGTTGCTCAGGCGGGGCCGGTAGAAGCTGGGGTGGGGTCGGTAGAGGTCCTCGGCCGTGTAGCGCTTCATGAACAGGTACACGGACATCACCCCGGCACTCTGCGGGACAGAGACACGGCCTGAGGCCCTCCCCGCCCGCGGCTGCACCGCCACCGAAACAGGACAAACAGAAATCGCACCGCCACCCAAACAGGACAAACAGAAATCGCACCGCCACCCAGACAGGACAAATAGAAATCGCCTTTTTTTGTGCTGCTGCTGTTGCTCAAAAGCACCCGAGGGCCGTCACTTCCCTGCCCCATGCCTTGGGTCTGTGCAATAAATGATGTGGCGCAACCACATCTCCTCCTCTGCTTTTCATGCTCGGCATCAAATTGTGATCAAATGCCCCATCAGTGCTCCAGGTTGGGTTTGTCCCCCCCATATGTCCCCTTCAGGCTATACATTACCCCCCTACCCTCACAGCCCTCCCTTAAACCCCCTCTGAGCCCTCTTTTTGCCAACAGCCTCAGCCTGCCCACCCCTGGGAATGGGATACCCTTGTTACAGGGATGTGGGTACCTCTGTGAGAAGGAACGAGATGGCAGAGAAGGCAAAGGACCACCCATATTTGTAATTGAAGAACGACTCAGAGTCCTTGGTCCTGTTGAGCATCTCGTCATTAATGCTGGATATGTAGAGGACCAGCCCCACCACCAGCGACAGACCTGGAGAAGGACAGTGGGAAACACTTCAGGGATGAAGCTGCTGAAGAAGCACCTTCCTCAAGACTTGACTTTGGGGGAAGTAAAAAAACTGTGGGAGTGTGCTTGTAATAACTGGGGAAAGGAGCTGCCCTCCTGCTGCACTCCTCTCATTCCAGTTAAACACTCCCTGCTCAGGGAAGTCTGTGAGCACCGAGAGGAGGGAGCTGGCTCCAGTAGGAGCTGCTTCAAAGCTCGGCTGTCACAGCTATTTGTTAAGCACTCGAACAACACCATGAATAAAACATTCACTTTTGTCATGTAGACACAGCCCAGCTGAGCAGTTTGAAGTTTCAGGTCTCTCCTGCGACTGATGTGCCACCAGAAGCATCTTCTCCTGCAGCA
Organism: Callaeas wilsoni; assembly: GCA_013398955.1. Classification (NCBI taxonomy): domain Eukaryota; kingdom Metazoa; phylum Chordata; class Aves; order Passeriformes; family Callaeidae; genus Callaeas; species Callaeas wilsoni. The sequence goes on along the minus strand of VWPU01001359.1, from coordinate 20,099 downwards.
CCTACTCCTGCACAGGTGGGGGGGGCCTTTCCCCACATTTCCACACCACTGCCACAAACGAGTTTTGCACTGATGGTTTTCCATCCCACAAGGTCTGATCAGGCTGTGGGACTGAGCTGGGAGTGATGACTCCAACAAGGAGCCACCAGGGTGGGTTAGGAGAGCACCAGCAGCTACCAAAGTGAAGGTGCTCTTTGCTCGAGGGCTGTCAGGAGAACACCTGGCTTGCAAAACTCACCTGACAGGATGAAGAATATCCCTGAGACGAAGGCGAGGATGGTCCTGTGAGGCCGGATGTGGCCAATGTTGCTCAGGATGAAGCCGATGAACATGAAGAAGAGGCTGACCAGAGGGAAGGGGGTGGCAGAGCGGATCATCTCTGTTGAGAGAGGAGCAGAGGGAAGTGAGAACAGGTCAATATTCCCTAAATAGTGTGAGAAATGGGCTTGGCTGGGTGAGAGGGCTCCAACCCTCCTGCTTGGACCACGTCGTGTCTGCGTGTCTCTCCTTGCTAATGAGATGAGTAAAACAGAATTATGGAATCATAGAATGGTTTGGGTTGGAAGGAACCTTAGGTTCCAACTCTCTGACATGGGCAGGGACACCTTCCACTACCCCAGATTGCTCCAGGCCCCATCCAACCTGGCCTTGAACGTTTCCAGGGATGGAGCATCCACAGACTCTCTGGGCAACTTGTGCCAGTGTCCCACCTCCATGGTGGTGACTCTGCTGATGTTTGCAGTTCTGAGGGTTGCTGTGTGAGGTGTTGCATAGGAAACCATCAGAACCTGCATTTTTCTCTAGCTTCACTGCATAAGTGTTTGCAGAACACTTCTATTTATTAAATCAGAAATGACTGCAGAATTCATCGTGAGAGCTGTGACACTCCATCCTTAATTCACCCTGCTATATAATGTGTAAAATTGCTAGGGAATAAATACAGCTGCAAATTACGGAGAGGAGACTAAAAAGCCAAACACTTCAATAAACATTAGTGCCAAATAGCCAGTGACAGGAAATTGTACAGTTTAGAGCCTCCGTGGGCATCCTGCCATTAGAAAGGGATGTTCCCAAAAGCTCAGGAGCACACTGGGTAATTCCCATAATACAAAATGTAGCTGCATCCTTGTGTGGCAGCACTGTCAAGGAACTCAGAGCTTCTTTGGCAAGGACACAAAGGGGATTTCTTGGGGAGGGTCCCTAGTGCTTGGGACTTGGTGCTTTGCAGGATGTAAAGGGTGGAACGCCAGCAAACCACTTACTCAGGACGTTGATCGTGGATTCGGATGTCAGCTGGATGTTCATGGGCATGACGTATTCGATGGTGAAGCACCGGCCACGCTCCTCACCTGCAGCAGACACAGACAAAAACATGAACCCTGAAGCCAGAGGGTTTAGGGTCCTTCCAGGGGCAATATCAGAGCTCCTCACTTCTCCCTTGACTTTTCTAAAGCGGTTGAAACTTTCTGACATTTCAGGTTGGTCACTTTGAGATTCCCATTCCCTTGGGTTCTGTTCAACTCTGTCCCTGCAGCCAAGTTGCTTCATCAAACTTGGCACAGACAGAGGGAATGGTCCAGCTGACCTGAATCTAAATTTTGCAAGGATGAAGTGGAAAGTTTTCAGCCGCTGCCCAAGGCGTTGTGGCTGCAGCTCTGGAACAGGGCAGGGGGTCTGGCAGGGCAGCAGCAAACTCACCAAAGCCTGTGTGCAAAGGCACATTTATCCTCTGGACTGTTAAAGTCGGGCGTGAGGCGATGACATTGCTTGCCAAAGGTCGTGCCTGAGTTTGGAAGCAGAGATGGGCAGAGCCTCTAAAAATCCCATTTTTCTTGGCTCTTTCTTGCTGGATGGCATCGACACACAACAAACCAGGGGGATGTTTTTGGCTGGGAGACCATACCTGCCAGAAAGCAGACCCTCCACAGCCCCGAGTGCAGCGACAGCTTGATCTCGGCCGTCTGGTTTTGGGGCTGGACGATGCCCTCCTCCAGGTAGAGCCAGTAGTCGGTGCTGACGGAGATGCCCAGGAGGCCGAGGCCGCAGACGGCGAACACGCTGCTGAGCAGGGTCAGCGCCTTCCTGCTGCAGGCGCTCATTCCCAACAGCATCGGGGGCACGGGCGGAGCTGGGGAGCCGGGCTGCCAAAGCTCTGCCCTGAATCGCTCGTGTAGGCTGAGCTGAAAGGAGCCATTAAAACAATCACTGACAGATGGAGGGTTTGAACCAAATCCCAGCCGACTGCCGCCCCGCGCCGAGCCGCGGCTCGGGCTGTGGGAAGGGAGCAGCTCCTCGGCTCGCGCTGGATGTGCTGCAGGTGAATTCCTGCTGCTCCAGCCAGAGCTGGCACTGATCCCCCCAAGGACGGAGCTGAACCGCGGCATCTTATCTACCCGCAGAGCCTTATCAAGCACTGCCAGCCCCCGGCACAGGAGCTGCTGAGGATCACGGACGCCGCGCTCGGGGATCAACAAAGCTGCTCGTAACTGCTGGACCAGAGCAGCTCCCATCACCATCCCACTCCCCTCCAACACTGCGACTTTTCCACTTCCAGGGTAGATTTTCCCATTAGGAGACCATGCTAATTTTTGCAAAAGCCATGCTACGTTTATGAGATCATCAAACACCTTGAAGCTGAGTGGCATGACACAATAATCTGCCTTTTTTTGTCGTGCTGGTCTTGCCAGAGCTGCCACTACTCTCTCTTGTCCAAACCCGCCTTGTGCTTTGGAGGGAGGCAGGGAAATGGGGACAGAGACCTGCAGCCAGGCCCTGGGCAAACATTAAAGGAAAAACTTCCCTCATCCCTATGTCACTTATGTATAGAATTTTTATTATTATTATTATTTTATTGCACATTTGCTACTTTGGGGAAATTAGCAGTTCCTATGGTGCCCCGCAGACTGATAAAATAGCACCAGAAATCAGAGTTCTTGGAGCGGTGGAGAAAAAATGAAATTAGTAGGGGAGAGAAAAAAACCCACAGCAACAAAAGATTAAAGGAATAAGAGCAAGAAGGAAAAAGATACGTGCGAGAGATGGTCTTGTGTGGTGTAGCAAGGAGGCAGATAGTGCTACTGACTGCTGTTATAAAGGCAGAATGAATCACAGATAAGTGCCGTGTCATGTATATTTTCCAAGGCACATTTTGCTGCTATTCAGCACTGCAAGCAGTAAGGAAAAAATATATAAATCCAGCTGGGCAACAAAAGCTACTGACTTTATAAGCAGGCTGCATCTGCCTTGCACTGCCTTTGGAACTGCACTAGTCTTGTTTTGTGCTCTCAGAAGTGGTTCCATCACTCCTGAGCTCCCTTGGTGAGCAGACTCCTTGGAAGAGAAGTCCTGTTGCTGTTATCACTGCAGTAAAGGTGGTTTACTGATTAAATCAGAAGATGCAAATCCTGCCTGGACAGGGAGATGACAACTCATTGTTCCAACACGGCCGAGCAGACCGGAGGAGGGTGGTTTTTTCTAGTGTCTCAGATGCAAATATATTAATTCTCACTTGCTTACAGTGACTCTCAGAGATGCCAAAAGTCCTCACAGCTTGTACTTTTACACCTGAAAGCCTCCAAGGATAATGTTGTGCCATTTTTCCCTCATGGTGAAAGCGTGATGCTTTCACGCATGATGCTGAGAGATCTTTCTTGCTGCTCCAGCACTCTGGGGAGCTCTGAGCTCTTGCAGTGCTCATTCCCAGCACTTTTGTCTCACAAATCCACAGCACCATCTCCCCACACCCATCCTGGGCTGGGTTTGCAGCAGTTTCATTTAGATTAACATGAAGGAAACTTGTAGTTACTGTGGAGTCCAATGAAAGGCATTTACTGAACAGATGCAACATCCAAGGTCTGTGCGCCCCTCCAGCTCACTGCTCTGGGCAGCAATAAGAGAGAAAAGCAGGGAATGCTGCTGGAAGAGTATCAAATTCTTGAGTGAAAGACAGAGAGGGAGAGAGAGTCTTTAATTATCGCATCTGACCCCGAGTCCAAAGCAGGCAAGTACATCTTGGTAGGAAGCAGATGTACTCGCACCCTCAAGCGCTGCAACAGCTTTGACAATTCCCTTCCATATGAAATTAAAGATTTGGCTCTTCCTACGTTCACACTGTGCCTTTTCCCAGAAGGTTCCAACCTACAGGAAGGGGATTGCTGTCTCCAGACAGCCCAAGCAAGTGCTCCAGCTCACACTCCTGCAAGCTTTCCCTCCACCTTTGGCTTTGCTAACCAGCCTCATTTTAATGTTGTTATTTAATGCTTCCCTCAGCTCAAAAAAAGTAGGATGTGTTCCCAGGAGGAATACCTCCCTGCTAGGGGAGCAGGGAACGAAGGGCTGAGACGATGCTCAGATTCTTTTTTCCCCAAAGAATTAGGAGGCAGCAGCTAAAGAAGAAACTGGTGGCTATGGGGCAGAGAAGCACATCTGCCCTGCACCTGCCATTTCCCAGGGAAGATGCCATTTCCCATCTCTATAGATTCCCATTGGATTCAGCAATCAAACAGCCAAAACACACGTCCTCTGGCTCATCCATTCTTCTCCCTAGCTCAGCCAGAGCCATATTTTCTAATTGCTGCCTCAAAATGAACAGTATTTACTACAGGGTGTCTCATCCCTCTTGGCATTTTCATGCCAAAATGGTAAAAGGAACTGGAATCTATTCTTGGCTCATGTATCATCAACAACCATCCTCCCTTTTTTCGTTATTAACGAGCCAAGAATCATAGTAGGGAGTATGTGAAGGTCCAGATAAAGCCACTTGGAGGGGAATAATGAAGTATTGCCTGTGATTTGCTGTCCACCAACATCAGGCACTGGAAAATAGACCCATTTGGTCTCATTTCTGTTGGTGTGATGTGAGCAGCAGGGACAGGGGTCGGGCGTCAGAGCTGCACCTCTCAATTGCCTCATTCCTTTTCCCTCTCACACTTCAGTTTCCATGAAATCATGGGTGCATTAGAGACTGATGCCTATCACTGCCTCGCTGGCACACAGAATCCAACCTGATGTGATGGGGAACAGGGGCAGGGATGCTGCAGAACATCTGCTTGAAACAAAACTTCCCCAGGTCCAGTGCCTGGAGAATTCACAGGGCTCCCAAATGAACGGTTTTTCAAGGACAAGAACAGGAGCTGGCTTGATTATCAGGAAGGATTTAGTCCACAGTGACCTTTATCAATTGTGTTATGCTTCCTATGGCTGTTTGGTTTCCAACAGGAGCTGGATTTTAAATTAAATGAATAGAGCCCCAAAGATTTCCAAGAAATAGAACCTTAGAACTGTTCCTGCTCCTTTGATCACACTGTGCCTTCTGGTAGCAGTCCAGGGAATACTAAAGGCAGTCTGCATTGTAATCTGCAGTCCTCATAATGAATTTCTCCTTGCCTTGGAGCTACAGTTGCTGATGGAAACTGCACGTGGCCCTTGCTGAGCCTGAACCCTTTGGGAAATGAAATGAGTATTGGCATTGTTTCTAACGCAGTTCACCCAGATTTAGGAGTAAGTCCTTACCTATTGCTCCACAGTCACAGAGAGAAAATATCCTGGGCAGATTTCTGAGCCCACACCTGTGGCCTAATGCCAAGCACAAGCCATTGTTCTGGGCTATGTGGATGGGCTGAGAAAAATGAATATCACTGGTCAGCTGCCTGGACAGGTTGGGCCACCCCAATAAATCACTGCTCTGAGTTCACCGGAAAACAGCAGCTCCCTCCTGCCCTGGGTAAAGGCAGAAGGAGCAGGGCCAAGCCATTGATTTTATGTGACATCATTTCCAATTTCCTGACATTTGGGAGGAAGGGAAGCACTGCCAAGGTTATTGGAGCAGACAGGAGGAAAGGGTTTGTTTGTGGCGGGGTGCTGAGGTCCAGGACAAGCCTAGTGGCCTGTGGCTGTGAATGCCTGCTCCATGCAGCAAGCCAAGGGCCAAAGGAAATCAGAGATTCAGCCATGGATCTGGAGAAGTGGGAGAAGCTGAGCAGAACATAAAGGAGAAGAAATGAAGCCAGTGAAAGGGGAGTAGGAAACCCACTGAGAGAGCAATGGATGTACAAAGAACATCAGGGACCTGGGTAGGAGCACTCAAATGCAGAAAAGCTTGAGCTGTGATGGAGCTGAACTGAAAGGACCAGCTCCCACTAAGCTGCAACAAGAAATTGTGCTGGCTAAAAATAAAGGGCCTTCGAGCAGTGTGATCCCTTCCTCAGGACACAACGCAGGCCATGGATGTGGGCACAAAAGAAAAAAAAAATAGGTCAAGGAGAGCAGCTTTCAGAACAAAACTTTCAGAGCGGGCAGTGCTTAGGCAGGCAGGAGTGTGCTGAGGCCACCACTGCACTGTCACCCTCCTTCAGACAGCACAACTCACCCTGGCTCCCTCAGGGGCAAATCCAGAAAAGGCTGATTTGGTCATTAATAACCCTGGTGAACTAGAATGACCCCACCGAGCTCATGGAGCACCCAAAGGGTGCAAATGCTTCAGTCCCAAAGCAGGGTGTGCAGGACGCAGCCTGAGGGCAGCCGAGCTGGTGCTCTGTGGGCTGGCACAGAGGGTTGGACCAGTGAGAGGAGCACATGGGGAGATGACTTTAACCACAGCTGAGGCGAGGAAGAGGAGGAGATGGTGAGGGCAGCACCCACGGCTCCATCTGGGATCGCAGGAGAAGCAGCTCCACAAACCTGACCTGGAAAAATGGGCAATGGGAAAAGACAGTTCTGGTTTTGGAATTACTGCTTGGGAAGAAACAGTCCCTCCTGAAGCTTGGAAAAGGTGTGCTGCAGGCAGGAGAGGCACACGGGGCTGCTCTGGTTCCACAGAACAGCTGACGAGGGCAGAGATGGCTGCAGAGAGAAGCAGTGTCTCCTGCACCGGTACATTGAGAAGGAAATTTCCAAGGAGGATATGGTTTGGAGCTGGTCCACAGGGTTCCCAGGTGCCCTGTCCTGGGCTGCTGGCACCCACCACCTCCACTGGCACATGGGGAGACAGAAATACATCAGGCAGCTTTAAGAGCTGCATTAGTGTCACACAGAAATGTCAGCTTGATTTCTGAGAGAGAAAATGTGTATTGGAAAAATTAAGTGCAGAAATAAATCTTTTTGATGTGGAGGAGGTTTAGCCTGATATTAAGAAATAAAACAGCCCATCTCATGGCAGTTTGAACAAGGGCTTGTAACTGTGACTGCGAGCAAACAGACTTCCAAAGGATCAATACTGGGCTTGAAAGCTTCCCCTCAGCTGGGAACAGCAGCGCGGCTCTGCCATTACCGACGGCTAGAACGGCAGCGCTGGATCAATGGGCACACCGGGCTCACAGGCTCTCCAGGGAGGCTTTAAAAATAAATAAATGAATAAAATGAAGGCTGGTTATGAGCTATTTAAGCCCAGATCGAGCCCCAGCAATAACAAATCTATTAATTTTGTGCTTGTCATCACACACAAGGAACACCTGATAAATAATCAGTAAGAAACGATGTGTGAGCTCACACACTGCAAGGCTCACCACTAACTGATTTTAGTAATGAGATTACTTGGGATTTTCTTTCTTAAACTTGACTTACATAATTTTTCTGAGAAGTCCTCTTTTCCCTAGCGCTTCCTGTGCTTCATTTCTTGCCAGAGTTATTTTTTACAGTTTGGTGAAAAAATCCTGCTATGGCAGTGCAAGAGCGATGGAAATGCTGTATATAAAGCACTGTAACTCGAATCCCCAAGGCTGACCCACTTCCCTCTCCTTTATCCCACACCAGCCTTTTTGCTGTGGACTGCTCAAAACCTGCCCTTTTGCCTGGGTCAGGTTTACAGAGATAGTTATTACTGATAACTGAGGCCACCTCGGCTCCAGCACCAAATATAAGGAGATCAAATGATATTCTCACGGTCAAAGAAGAAGTAACTGAGATTTGTTTCCCACTCCAGCCCTCAAACCAGACCCTTTCCCCAACTGGCCACCTCTGCTACACTGCTGTATTCGCTGGAGTGATGGCTCTGCTCCAGCACTTTCACATTAATGGCTTTGGATCAAGCCAGCAACTTCCAGCAAATAAAATCATCGACCAAACAGCCCCAATGGTCCTGCTTCACAGGCTGCTGGCACAGCCCGTGTGTGTACAGTCAGCCTCATTCACATGGTCCTTCTGGATCCACAGATATCCCCCACAAAACTTTTATAGAACCCGTCCCACCCACGTGTCTCCTTTATTCCTTGGTGTTTCAGGTTCTTACCTCTGTTAACCCCAGCTGAAACGATGATTTAGCAAGTGGAGAACCTGTGATGGGGCTGAAGGTGGGAAGAGCAGTTCTGGCAGATCAACTGCAAAGATGAGGGTCCTCGATGGAGGCTTCAGCTGCTGGATGGTCTGGGAGGAGCTTAAACGGGGATGGCTTTGGAAACAGGCAGGACGTGAAGAGAGGCACAGCCTCAGCTCTCGCCCTCTGACCGACTCACAGGAGGGTTGCAGGGTGCTGGGACACAGGGACAGGCAGATGGCAGGCAGGACTCTGCATCCACGTGCTGGCAGCTCCTGCCCTGGGGTGTTGTAGAAAAGCATTACACAAAGAGCATTTCTCTAGAAGGAAACAGGAGCTAAAGCTCTGAGCCTGCACTATTGCCCACACACCCAGGTCCAGCTCTCCAGGTCTAACCTATATACCTGTGCACAGTTTACAACCTTAACAATAGCTGAGCCCTGTCCTTTGCAGAGCCCTTCTCAAAGTCCTCTCTCCCTACCAAATCTGACACAGAATTCTCCTACTCACAGCGTGTCAGAAGGCTCACTGTCAGGGACCCGAGTCAAACTGCTGGTTTCAACACCCTACAAAGAGCTACAAAAGCAGAATGAAAGAGGGAAATATCTACTGCTGCAAAGCAAACCAGCTGGGGACTGTGCTAGAGCAGCTGCAGAAACCTCGCTGCCATGGGAGCAGTGCCTGCCCATTAACCTCTGCCTGAGGTGCATTATGGCTTGTCCTTTAGATCCCAAATCCATGAACTCCAGTAACCCAACGATCCAGTGACCCTGTTCAGGCTGCAGCATCGTGCTTGCCTCTGCTCGCCTCGGCTGGCACAGGGACAGACCCAGGGATAAGGGAGAGCAGCTGGCTCAGCTGTGCACATCCACTCACTCCAGCACCAAGCTTGGGATGCTCTGGTGGGCTATCAAGGCTTTAACAGCCGGTCCTTGTTCGCTTCCAAGTATCATTTAAATTGGCACAAAGTCCTACAATAGCCTTGTAGATTAAAAAGGGGGGAATAATCCTCTTCCTTGAAGCTTTTCAAGGTTTCCGTGTCCTTCCAACAGCAAGGCGGGTAACGACTGAAGTACTCAAGCACCTCTTCTGTAAGATATTGATGTTGTTTTAAACTGAAGTGGGTGTGAGCTGAGACCCCAAATTCACTGTAAGCACTTCAAGAGGTGTCCCTGTAATGTCTCTGGGCTCCAAACTTTCATTGCTGTGGAAGGCCTAAGAAAAGCCCCAGGTACAGCCCAGGCTCAGGAGCTGAGGCTGCTCAGCAGAGAGGGGCCAATACCCCCAGTTCCTTCGTTTCCCCTTAACGATCACTGCATGACAGCTTGAGCTAAATTAAGCATGCTGGGAGGTAAAAATAGCATCAAGAGCTAATTAAAGCTCTTGCACTCCCCCGTGTTGGTGAGTACCTGAGCTGGGGAGGCAGGAAGCCACAGCTCTTCCCCCACTCCCACTCTTCTTGCCAGTGCTGGCAGCTGGAGGGGTTTTATGAAGATTTTCAGAATGATAAATGAGAGAAAAGCAGAAATCCCCCGAGGGCCCTGGGCTCTCGGAGCACTGAGGGCTGCAGACAAGTGGCACATCGGGCAGGCAGCACGTGCTGGCCATGGCTGCAGAGACCTGCGTCCCCTCGGTGTGATTAAAGATGATGGATAGCAGGGAGCAGTGCCTTGTTAGCCAGGAGATTGCATTCCCTCTTGCCTGCTTAGAAACCAGCTTTACTGCAAAGCCTCTGAGCAGCGAAACGATGGCACAAAGAAAGTGCAGAAGGGCTGTGTCATCCACACCTCTGGCAAACGATTTCATAACCCAGTGGCACTGGTGGCTGCCACTAAACCCAGTGACCAAAGCCAGCAGCTGCTGCATCTGGCTTTGCTCAAACTTTTTGGGATGCAACTCCTCGGAAGCTGTTGGTGGTGTCTTCATGCACAACTGCCCAGGTCTGACGCTGAGCAGCCACTAAAGTTTGGTCCCATTTTCACATAGGAAAGGTTTTGCTTTGTGCAGCTTGTTGGGTTTAATAATCAGGAATATTAATGTACATAGCAAGTATTTCTATATCACTGGAGGTACTAAACTTTCTACCACCCAGATTTTAGCAAGATTTGTTACCAGTTCCAGTATTTAACAGTAAATGTCCCAGCAGACAGGGCAGGAAAATCCATGCATGGCATGGAGCAGCCTGAGAACAGGCACAGGCACCACGAGGCAGTCAGGAGGCCAGGGGCTCACCTGTCCTGCTCAGCACAGGGAAGTGCAGCCACATCCTGGGAGAGTCTCTGGGAACAGGCAGCGAATGGACTTGGCCTCACTCTTCCCCATCCTTCCCCCAGCTCAGCACCTATTCCCAGGTGGAACTCGGCCTGGTCTCTACCTGCACTGCTCTGCCGTTCCCTTTGTACCACCAGGTTCTTGTTCCTGGGGCACCCACCCAGCAGCGCCTCTACTGCTGCCTACATCCAACCTGATATTCCCAGCCAGAGCTGCTGCAGGGAAAAGGAACATCTGTCATAAGCATTTTGTGTCTCCTGGGAAGAAGCCAGGGCCACCTGTAGGGCTTTGAGCCAGGTCCTGCCCTGGCAGACCTGAGCCTCTGCTCCCCGTAGATGGGGATGTCATCAAGCAGCACTGGATGGGCACTGGGTGGGAAAATGAATTATCCACAAGTTGTCCTGGGTCAGCGGCTGCATCTACGGTGCTGCTCCAATAATGCCTCAGTGCAGCCTTGACACTGCTCTAACGAGGGTTTTCACTGATAAGCAGTACCTCCCTCGTTAATAAAAGAAAAACTGTAATTCCTATCTTCCTACAAGACCACACACAAACTCCACTCATCTGTAAAAACCCGTTTTCTGAGCCTGATGATGGCATGCATGTTGTCCTTTGACAAATTCCATTTTGCCAGTAAATATTTTACTACAAATATCAGAAGTTGTGACTATACAGCTTTAAAAATCAGTGTGACTTTGACTCCAAACCATATTTCTGGAACACACCTAGAACCCAAACTCTCTTTAATTTCAGTGAGATTAAGACCCCCAGATAACTAGATGATGGGGTCCAGGTCAAAAGTTATTTTAAAAACACCATGTTAAACCCAGGGGTTTAAATCTTCCCAGCTGATTTAGGAAAAGCTCCCGGTGCTCACTCCAGCCTTGCACAGCTCACGGCTCACTGATACCATCGAAATCTCTGCAGGCTTGTGCATTATTTCTCTTTTGTATTTTATATTCCCTCCCCTCTCCATAAATAAAGCTGAGGCTGCAAAAGCTATGCTATGGATGCTGCCAGGTGGGAATTCATTCAGCTCAATGAATATATTCAACAGCTACAAGAATACAGCAAGGCATCGGAGAAACCCACACACAGAGGCATTTCTGTCCCCTGGATGTCACATGGGGCAGCCCGAGGGCAAGGTGTGATGGCACAGGATGGGCTGCTGGGAGCCAGTCTCTCGCCCTTTGGCTTTTTACATGGGTCCCGACGTGAGGGACTGAAACATGCTGCTGAAACGGCGGCAGAGGAGCCTCTGAAAGGAGCCCAGGCACGAGGCACTTGTGAAACCAAAGGGCAGCAGTGATGGGAACATGGGAATGCTCCTCCAGCAAAGCTGCCAGCCTGGGTCGTGCCACCAGCACTCACTGCCGCTGCAGGAAACTCAGCAGAAATGCCCCTTTTTAGCTGAAACAGTCCTTCGCAGTGTGCCGGCTGAAGCAGTGCTGTCTTCAGGGAATGCAACACCCTTGCTGCCCTTTCCAAAGGCTCACCTGTACCATGCAGGCACCTGCCAGCCCCGACGAGGCCTCCTCTCCCCCACGGGGATTTGGGGGTACAAGGGACACAGCGGTGCCAGCGGTGCCCAGGTCAGCCCCGCTCCCCGGGCACCCCTGAGGCGCCTCCTGCAGCTCCGTGCCTGGAATCCCCAGCCCTAAAAGCTGCAAAAGGCATCCCGCGTCAGGGGCTGATGAAGTTTTACGAAATGCCCGGCAATTAATCAAGAGCCAAGGGACGTGTCAGACCCTCCCTGCTCGCCGCGGTGGCTGAACCACCACATTTCACATTTCAGCACCTTCCCCAGGCTGTGAACAAGGAGCGCGTGGAGTGAGGACAGGCTCCACGTCCCCGTTCCCTGTTCATATGGTAACACATGATCCAGCCTTTTCCCCTCACCCCCCGGCACTTTACTTCACTTAAGAACCAGGTCAGGTTTTTCTCAGATAGCCTCGCTCAATTCACACTCCCCTCTCCAAGGGGTTTGCTACACTGGAAAAGATTCATAGCCTGGCTTCCCGCAGATTTTATATTCCCTGGGAAAAATACACATCCGTTCCTCAGCAAAACGTTCAAAACTCGCCGCTGAGGACGGGGATGCTCTCAGTGCCCAAGAGATGGCCTTTGAGCAGCCTGGTGGGGAAAAGCCCAGGGATGAAGATCTCGGGGATGAAGCGCCGGGATTTTCCGCCTTCCTCGTGCTAAGGTCCTTCCGTCGGGAATCGGGGGAAGTCAAACGCCGCCGCCAGAGCGGTGCCGGTCCCCGGGCAGGGCACACGGGCAGGGCACCCGGGCACCTCAGCGGGTCCGGCCGCGCCCGCCGGGGCTCGCTGCGCTCCGGGGCCGCGCTGGGGATGCGGCGGATGCTGCCCGGGGCGGTGCCCGCGCCGCCCCCCGGCCGGTCCCCGCTCCAGGGGGAATATGGAAAGCACAGGGATACCTGCCCTGAGCCCTGCGGCTCCGCGCCCAGATCCCTCTTCCCTCAGCTTTAAACTTTCAGGGCTTTACATGCAATTCGGAACCCCCACGAAGCCACCTCCTGGACCGACTCCCCCCCGTTCCCGGGGCAGCCTGGCGCGGACACGGGAAGGAGCCCCAGCCTTCCCCTCCCCATCCCAGTCCCGGCACTCACCGGCCCCGCGGGAGCTGCTCCGCGGCGGGACGCGGCCGACGGCCCCGGGGATGCTCCGCTCCGCTCGGCGCCGCGCCGGGAGAGCCCGGGGAGGAGAGGGCATCACATGGCGCCGGCGGGGCCAGCCCACCTCTCCCTCCCCTCCATGCCCCCGTTCCCTCCCTCCCTTCATCCCTCCTTCCCTTTCTCCATCCTCCTCTTCTTCCCTCCCCCTCCCTTCCCTCCTTCTCCATCCACCCCTTCTTCCTCTCTACCCCCCACCCTCCGTTCACTTCCCTCTATCCCTCCTTTCCCCATTCCTCCCTCTCCTTTCATCCTTTCCCTTTATTTCCCCACTTTCCCTCTATTCTCCGCTTTTTTCCTCCATTCCCTTCCGCTTCCAGCCGTCCCTCAGCTGTGGCTGGTGGCTCCCGTTCACCACTGGGGCAGGGGTGGGAGCCAGCCCTGCTCCTGCCCCTCGGTGCCTCCTCCCTTCCCTGCACCCCCCACCTGGAAAGACTCTGCTCCGAGTGCTGGGGGGGCTGCGCTTCCCAGGACACGGCTCCTTTGGGAGCTGAGGAAGGGAAAATTGGCTCCAGCGACCGGTGTCAAATCCACAGCTAAGGACGCAGCAGACAGCGCGGAGGGTTGGAGGGCAGCAAGCCAGTGTGCTGGAGAAAGCCAGCTTGGCAGGGCTGGGACCAAGGCAGGGAGAGAGCCAGGCTAAAGGACAGAGGGACACAGGGGCAGATGCTGTGGGCTCTGGAAACCCACGCCAGACTGGGTGATTCAGCCAAAACACATAGAAAAGGAGAGGAAGAGCCAAGAGCAAGGAGGCAGCTCCATCGAGGTGTCCAGCAATGGGACGCTTCCTTGGACATGCAGGAAGGACAAGAAAAGGGTCACACGCCATGCGGGAACTCCTGCTGCAGGAGGTGCCAGCCCAGGAGCAGGGCCCAGGGAGCTCACGGACACCATCCCAGCTCCTGGAGCTCGGAATCGTACGGAAATCTCTGCAGGGAGGGCTCATTCTCTGCAGGGAGGGCTCATTCTCTGCAGCGGCTTTGCACACATGCCACGGTCCCCGGCTCCCGGTGTTCTGGCTAAAACGTGCTGCATCTTTGCCGAGGCGTCCCCAGTTAGCAAAACATGACTGCTTTAAATAGAATAACTCAAAATAAAGTGCGATATGAGATGCGGAGGAGGTGTTGTTGGGTGGCTTGTTTGAAATCAATGGAGCCGTGTGCTCGGGCTCGTTGAGCTCTGTTTGATTTACAGAAAGAACAGAAGCTGATGCAGATGTGAAGGTGTTGATTTCTTCAACCAGAACATGGTAGAACCCAAAATAGGCAAGTTCCAGATCCCAACTGGTATGAAACTGTCTCCCAGTAGGAGATTTCTGGTTATTTGCCCTTCAGGGACTGCACCAGATAAGTTCTTTCACACAAAGCTACAGCAATACTTAAATTATAGTGAATTCAGCATGTTTTCCTGGGATCTTATTCACACTTGAGGAATAATTTAGAGCAGCAAATCCCTCGAGGGTTTGGCAGGAAGGACAAAGCAGGGATTTGGTCAGCAGAATGGATTCTGCACTGGAAAAGGCAGCCAGAGGGGCGATGCTCTCTGGGACTCCCAGGAGAAAGAGGCTTCCCTGGGATGGAGATCCTGAGCAGGGAATTACCAATAAAATCACAAAGCTACAGGAGGCTTGTTAGAACTGGATGTTTCCTGTGTGCTATCAGGATAGATGGTTTTAACACAGTAATTGGCTGTTCGTTATTTTTCTTTCCTCAATATTGTTAAAAAGAAACCCAAACAAAGCAGATCTTCATTTTTCTCCAGACAGACAACCTGCTCTATTGCTGCCTTGGCTCTGTGCAGGATCATTTGAATACAACACAAATAAATCCACGGCTCACACAGTGACATAATTAACCATTACAGTGTGAGAGGCCCCCAGCAGCCATGCATATAATCAATTAGAAATACACATTTTGAGCTTCGGTTTCTTCCCCTCCCCTTTGCTTCTATGCAAATGTACTTGCACTGAAACACTCGGGTGGATTTTCTGCTGCTGCCAGTCCCATACAGCAACTTCTGCCCTGGCAAAGCACGTGCACAATGCCAACACTCACACCAGGAGCATTTCCCACAGCCATTCCAGGGCCAGGACGAAAGACAGCACCAGTGGTGCCTCCCAAAACCCCATCAGCACAGCTAAACTCTCCTACCTCATTAGTAGCTCTCCAGAATTCCTCCCTATAACGTGTTTCCCTGATGATGAGAAAAAACAGTGAAGTGGAAAATCCTTCTCTTGGACAGAAGCTTGGCATGGTTGTCCCAGACAGGACAATCAGCACTTTACATCTTCTCAGCATGCCCCCAAACTTGGGGCAGGACTTTGCCAAACCTGCAATAGCTGTTTTGGTTTATTGTTTCACGTAACACCAGCTGGCAGCATCATTTTGCCTTCCCCACTTTTCACTGTTCCTTCTGGGCTCTTTCCTCCTGTGGATCCTCTTCCTCAGCCACATGTGGGGCAAGCAAAGCTGGGTGGGACCTTGCCCAGGTCAGGATGTTCCACAGCTGTGCCAGTCTGTGCAGGGCTGGGCTCTGACCCAGCCTCAGCAGCTCTGGTAGCCCTTGGCCGCTGCAGCAGCCTTTTGTACCATGCTTTAATCAGCGGGGAAGCTTGAAGCTCCCCAGACACCTCAGCTGCAGCTTTTAGGATGCACCCAAGGTCAAACCTTATTACTGAGGAGGGATTTGAGCTTCATTAGTGGCTCAGAACAGAAGTGATTCTTTTCTGCAGCTCTCCCTGGGCTGTCAGCAGTGCAACGGGGGGTGGTGGGCCCGTCTCATTTCAGCTACAAGAATGTGATTCTGACAGGTGACATCTGCAGGGATGCTTTTCCCTGGTCTTTTCCCTTTCAGCAGAAGCCACCTTGAAGGCACTCAGGTTAATATGAAATAAAAGGTCTGGTCCTGTCAGCTTGGGCCACCAGCCGGTAGGAAACCTCAGGTTTGCCTCCCTTCCCACTCCTTGAAATTTATTCCGTGCTGAATTATTTGGACAGCAAATCCACGCAGCAAAGGGCAGCCACGCCCGAGCCCACCCATGGCTCTGGTCTGGTGTCAGACAACAGCTGCTGAGCAGCTTCACCTGCACACCAGGCTGGGAGAAACATTTTGGGCACAGGGAGGGGAGGTCTGCCTCAGCCAGGAGTTGCAGTGTTCGCCCGAGGAAAGAGGAGAGCGAGCAGGTAAATGCAACAAGCTGGGATGCTGGAGCTGCTGTGACTTGTGTGGGAGGTGACGGATGCTCCATGCCAGCTGCCTCAGCTCTTGCTATTTTTTGTCATTTCGTGGGCAGCACGGCTGGGGGGAGGCTCGGGGAGACGCCGGAGCACGGCAGAGATGCACAGCAGCCCCGGCACAAGGCTCAGGGAGCCCACGGGGCAGCTTCCGGAGGCTGGGAACCACTTGCTCAGGGAGACTTTTGAGATTTCTGTGTCTCAGGGATGGTGTTTGTGGGGTATTTCACACTGGGCAGCAAACCTGGCAGCAGCAGCTTGGCTTTGGGATCCACACCTGCAGCACCCACGGCACCTGTGCAGGTGGGATGGGCTGCCTCAGCCAGGTCCTGTGACATGGCAGGAGTTCAGCACAACTTCTGCTCCTTATCCCAGCAGTGTTATTGCTTTAATTTTCAAACACCGAAAACAGGGAAAGACGTAAAACTCACGGCACCAAGGAACACCAGCCCTTCTCCTCTCTCCAGGAGGGTTTTCACACCCTGCTTGCACCATGACTAAATTAAAGGAATTAACTCCGTGGGCTGTTGGAGCTGCAGCTCCGTTTGCTGTTTCCCCTGCACATCCCTCTGCCTGGATCCGCTGCTTGGGAGGAAGCTCAAGGAGAGGTGCCACATTATTTTTAACCCAGCACCCACATGCTGTGTGAAAGCCTAAAAAAAATAAATGTGTGGAGCCTTTCGCAGCCTCCCCGAGCGGCTCTGACTCACGGAACAACAAAAGCACACGTGTGAATGGAAGCTAGAGATTTTATTTAAAATAAAATACCCTCTGTAATCATATGGGGCTAAACTGAGCTCATAAAAGAGGAGGAGGTGTCAGTTCAGGAGTTTTTCCAGGTGCTGCCTTTAGCCCCTGTGGTGTTGCAGGGCTGGCAGGCGCCAGCACCCCAGGCTGCCCCGGGATCTGAGCATCTCCACACTGGAGGGAAGGAGGCCTGAACGGGCAGGGAGTGCCCACCTTCCACCCTTTCACCGTGCAGGGCAGTGCCCTACAGCGAGACAAGCTGGAATTGATGCCGGCAGTGATTTTTTTCTCACTGCTGGTGTTTTCTGTTATCCTGCCGCACGAGGAGTGGAGTTTCCACCAGCACAGGTTCCCCCTGGGAGCTGCTCCTGGGACTGGACCCATCCAGGTTCCCCAGCACAGCCCCACTGGAGCCACCCAGGCTGGCTGGAAAGCAGCTGCTTGCAGGATGAGGGATGGCTCTGGCCACAGCAATCTGATTTCAAAGGTCATGTTTTGGAAAGAAGTTTAGATGACATTAATTATTAAAGCCTCGTAACGCTGGTATTAAGGGTAATAGTTTTCCGTGTGATTTATATAGCACTGAAATTCATTACCAATCTTTTAATGATGTTAGTGTCAATCAGGCACAAGAATGCTAAATGACTTATCCCAAAAGGACCAGGAACTGATCCAAGGAGTTTTGGGACGCTCTCACCACTGGTCTTTCCTTCCTTCTGCTCTTGCAGTCCTTGATGGTTGCTTTTATAGCTGTTTCTGATGGATTTTTCCTGAAATCACACCTAATCGGCGTCCCAGACACGGTTACACTTGAAGGAGAAGCAAATGAATCCTGTTAAAAGAGTGTTTTTCTGGAGGTGTCACTGAAAATGTTGAAGGTTTAATGAGGTTTTATATAA
Organism: Callaeas wilsoni; assembly: GCA_013398955.1. Classification (NCBI taxonomy): domain Eukaryota; kingdom Metazoa; phylum Chordata; class Aves; order Passeriformes; family Callaeidae; genus Callaeas; species Callaeas wilsoni. The sequence continues at coordinate 2,006 of VWPU01001359.1, read as the reverse complement.
ATTGTTGCAGAATGTTTTATATGGATTAGGAAGTCTCCCGGTTACGGGCACTGAGTTTCATGAAGTGTTCTGAATAGAGGAGCAAGGGAAGGGGGCATGGATCAAGGCCTCAAATAGGAAAAATAGGAAAGATAGGACAGATGTGGACCAAATTTTGTCTCTCAGAAACACACACAAAATTCATTCCCAGCACGTGAAGAGATGAGTGATTTTTGCCAGCCTTAATGGGCAAGAGTAAGATCTAAGATATTTCTAAGCAACCTTCCACTGTGAGGTTGTTTGTTTGCCTTTTCTTTTTCCTCACCCAGGTAGGGTGCTTTAAATTGGCTTTGGAATTATTTCCTCTGCTTCATCAGACTGTGCAACAACCCCTCCTGGGGTAGGATGTCAGGCTCTGACTCAGGGACCAGTAATGAGCACTGGAAGTGGCAGCTGGTGTGTGACACTGCCACCCTGGCAGCAAGTCCCTGGAGAAGGAGACTGCATTGACTCATTTCCCATGAGATCTGCCTCATTCCATGCCCTTCTTTCGGAAAAACAGGGAAAAAAAAGCAAAAAATAAACGTTTGCTGGTAACTCTGTAAGTCCAGCCCTGCCACTGACTGGTCTCCTGGTCAGATCCCCATTTCTTTGGGTGCAGCACCGCTTTGGGAAGGTGACAAGTGACAGATGCAGCCAGGGAAAACATCCCTTTGAGGACAAGCCACCCACACATGGCAACAGCTGTCCTGATTCGGGCCCCTGATTGATTTGCCTTTGCTTTACCACGGCTCCCCAGGGAGCAGGTGGGATTATAATTACCTCGTGGTAATTAATGCAGTCATCATTTCAGCTACCCAAGCAGTTCTCAGAGGAGCTGGTTTTATTTGCAGCTCGCACACCAGCTCTGCAAAAATATTCTGAGATTTCTGAATCAAATACCCAAATCTCTAAAGAGAGGCTGAGGCTGGGGGAGGCAGGCACGAACACTTGGTGTGATTTATCATGCTGGAAACATTCCTGATGGAGATGCTCTCACGCATGGATGTGGCAGGCATGGAGAGCTTCAGCCTCTCCTGCAGAAGCTTTCAACACTTCATTTTTCCCAGAACCACCAGCCTAATCTTGCCTGCTTAGAAAAAGTCACACAAAGATGCCCTGTTACAGACATTTCCCCCTTTTCCACACCCCGTCACACCAGAGGAGCCCACGCAGGCTCTCAGCATCCCGTTGTGAGACCTCACTCATCCCACTGCGAGCTGGGGATTGTCCTGCTCATGAGGCCACCAGTGTGAGGTGGGAGGGTGCAGAGCGTGGCCGTGGGGTGGCCGGGGGCTCTCCCACCCCTGTGAGTCCGTGTCCAGCCACCCACGCCTGCGCCACGCTTGTCCTTCCCCAAGGAGGGTGTTCAGAGCTTCATGTCCAAGCTGTCACCCCAAAAGCCAACGGCCCTGTGGATGTGCTCTGTGGTGGTTTGGCCACAAATCCCGGCCAGCCAAGGGGGTGAGGATGCAGCTCTGGCAGAATGGAGAGCTGAGGACCCCCTTCCTCCTGCCCTGGAGGCACCAACTCTCCATGTGCTCCAGCTCAGGGCAGCGATGTCTCCCCAAAGTCCCCGTTCTGCTCTGCAGAGCGCTGTCTGAGATGTGTTCATGGCCTTCAGAAGCTGAGCACGTTACGTGACAGATGTGGAGCAGCCTGGAAACACCGACTCTTTGGAAAAAGCCCTGGAATTTCAACCATTCCTTTGGGCAAACGCAGCCAGACTTCTGAAAATTAAACGAACCCAATAACTGAATCAGCATGAGATTCAATCCTGTGAGAGCAGGCAGGAAAGGGAGCTGTCTGTCAAGTTGTCACAATATTTGGACACTGCTTTCAAGTTTTGGAAACAAACGATGTCAGCGCAAACGAGGCTGGTGGACGTGGCGTGGACGCGGCTGCTGGGACTGGGAGGTCGTGTCCTGTCCCCCGGGAGGGCTGAAGCAGGTTTTGCATGGCACAGGTGGGTCCCCGAGGGTGGGTCC